>JAHZND010000041.1:0-10443 GCA_027744115.1 Acrocyrtus sp. NNG-2020
AAATTTTACTTTCGGTTAAAATTATAACTTTTTAAAAAAGATAATTACTCGAAGAAAAGCGCCGCGACAGTTCCATTAGTGCAGTTAGTCCCCGGATGCTTATCAGGATGGCACACTTCCCACGGAAGATCTTTCGCAAAGCTCGCGAAAAAGTAGTAAACGGTAAGCGCCATGAGTGCGCAGTAGTACGAGAAGACGCAGATGACTCCCACGCTAGATCCATATCCAACTCCCTTAAAGAGGGGTTATCCCAGGTGGCACGCTCCCCATCGTCATCACCATCGCCATCCTCACCGTTTCCATCCTCCTTCAAAAAAATATTAAACGGGTCAAGTTTAATTAAGTATTATTACAACGGCGTATTTTTTATTAGCCCATAAAAAACCGCAGATAAGTTCACGGTAAAAAATGCAGAGATAAGCCCAGCGAGCCGCTCCAGCTGCACGATCTCATCATCGTCACCCTTTCCAAGGATTTTTTGATGAGATGTCAGTGGCAAGTTGTAAACAATATGGGATATGAGCTGAGCTTTTCATTTCAACATCATTTTCCACGCAAAATAATACTCAATAAGGGCAAATACTACGTAAAAAAATTCATTAAAAATACGATTGCGCCTGCTAATTTCAATGAAAGTGAAAGAATGTGTCCTGAAATTGGTTTCTTTTTGCGTCATTCCCTTTCCCAGTAAAAGCACTCCGGTTAGTTCATTTCATGTTTACTGCCAAAACAGGAAACGCAAATTTACACCGTTGTAATCTTACCAGTGATCCCTTTGGAGTGATTACGGCTACCGAGTTTTCCGGCTCTTTCCCTTTTACTGAAAATCTCGGCTGGGGCTGCTCTGGGCTATTGCTTCCACTTTTCGGATTTTGCTGGCCGATCTCGCTGCTGGTGATCTGTTCCAGGGAAAATAAAGCAAGTTCAAGTAAATATTTGCAAAAAAATGTTTGATAAGGAAATGGGGTGGATGGATCAGGTGATTTAAGCTTACGATTCGAGGTAGGAACTGGCGAGGGGCTGGCTCCAGTGGAACGCTCCCTTCAGCCTCGTGCCCGTCTCTTACATAGGCTGAGTTATCATAAGCTGGTGGTGAGGAACCACCGTCATCACTCTGCAAAATGTGTAAATGGGTTAAAACATGAAAAAGTGAAAAATTTTAATCGCTAATCTCTCAATCTCTCCTGCCACAAAAAAATTAATGACTTAAGTCAGTTAAGAGTGATTAGGCTTCAATCAAATAAAAATCTTTTTAATTTTTTCCATTCTCATTTCCACACAAGTTTAATTACAAGCGCTTAAAACATTGTTGCTTAATCATCAATTAGGCACTTGACTAATTTCATTTTCGATTGCTTAACTCTCTCGTTTTGCCCGGACCTGGATTTCGGAAGGACTTGACGTGGGTAACAAGCGCTTAAAACATTGTTGCTTAATCATCAATTAGGCACTTGACTAATTTCATTTTCGATTGCTTAACTCTCTCGTTTTGCCCGGACCTGGATTTCGAAAGGACTTGACGTGGGTTCGAATTAATTTTTTTAAAACAATTTAAAATTTTACTAAAAACTTGTAAAAACTTTTCCCTCTTTCCTGTCAACATTTTTTTATTCGAATCAGGTAAATAAAAAAGCCCGGTCGCGGTCATTGCTTTGTTGACTTGGCCGAGCGCTACCTTGACACTTGGTGAAAAAAGCGAGCATGATCGATTGAGGCAACTAATCTGACAGCTGAGGGGTGGTGACACTGATAAGTTTGTGAACTGTGTACATTGCAGCACTGCTTTTTTTATTACAGCGAAAAATTTTCACAAAAGGACATTCTTTCCTTATTGCATCACGCACGTGCACTCAACTAACTTTGAACTGTTTAAAAAATTTTGTGTACGCGTCAGCTTAATTCCCAGTGCAAGTACATGAAAAAATCCCTTTTTTAGGTCAAATTAAGAAAAAAAATTCCTAATCCGGTACAGATTTACAAGGATCATTGAAATGGAAATTTTCCATTCATGGGGCAAGCCGAGATCAACATTTACCTAATTGGAATTAATTACCAAAAAATATTTTTTAATAAAATTTTTTTGCTTACCTGATTTTGCGGCATGTCGCGAAACTTTAATTTTCAGTTCCTTTTAAACTTGAGCACTTCTAAAATCTCTTCTAAAGGGGAGACAGTGTCTAAAAGAGCACCAACAATAAACTGAGATACTGAGAGCAGAGATCGCACCAACTTTGGCTGACTTCTCCATGAAATAAAATAAAAATGATCGGATTAAAAAATATTAAATTGAGTTGCTGTTTATAGCGCACTTTAATTGAAGCAGATAGTGACTGAATTGGTTGTGGTCTGAAAACTGTTTGAGACTGTGTCCCGACTGGACTGCTATTTAAATGGAATAGGTTTTAGGATTGCTTATGGGAAATGGCAAAATTTGTAGGAATTGGGGTTGGTGAGTAGGCTGGAGCTGGAGCTGATGATGAAGCCACTGGATTTTATTGCCGTATATTGTAAATTTGGCGGATGATAAGCTGCTGCGTATAGGTAAAAAATTTGCTTCTTGTTTGCAACCTGGAAAACAGATTTAGCTGGGAAACGCAGTTGTAAAAAGGTAAGCGCTCCCAGTCCGGTCCGCTGCTGTTATCGGGCCGATAAGGGGAGATGATGAAAAGTGAATCTGAACGGTTATCAGACAAAACAGGTCTATGCAGCTATAAACAAAAGGTATAGGCACTGACTGCTTAAGTGTTTATTAGACGGGAAGATAAACACTGAAAAAATTGAACTTTTTTTGGTATCCAATTGAAATTTGAAACTATTTCAGGACTTTTAACTGATGTTTTAAGTTTCATATGCACCTAAGGAACACGTGAGTGTAATTTTAGGGTTAATTACACCATCCACTACTCCCAATTGAAAGATCAAGAATTTAAAAAAACATTCTCACGTTACCCCAACTCTATCCCTATTTAATTCTTTTGTTTTTGTAGCCAATCTTCTGCTTCTCGTTGACCAAGAAGACTAAAAAAAATATTGAGATAGCTATTAGCTCCTAGGAGAATTAGATGATAGCGTATCAAACAAAAGTGATGGGACCCATTCAGCCATAAATTATTTTTTTGCAAGCAACTTAACTGCGAGCTTATTAATTTTGCTGTGGCAACAATAACCTGCTACAGGTATTTACATAATGTATCCGTCAGCTCTCACATCAATAGTAGCAGAGCACTGTTGACTTGGCTTAGTTCTTACAACAGCTTCCTGCGGATACTACAAAATCAGACAATGTGCTCATGAAGATGAACCGCCATCCATGACTAACTATAAAGCAGTTTTAGCTGTAGCATGTACCGAAGCGTTAATTATGAGAGGTTAGCGCAATTATGCATAACAAATTCGCTAACAAAGTTAATCTCTGCTTGCTTTTTACGTTGCGAGTTGCAATATAAAAAAATTTGAAGGGAGAAGCTCATTGTAAATAAAATTAAATTGATTTACTTTAGTGTAGGCAAGTTTCATTTATTTTTTTAAAAAAATTCTATTATTTTGTTTTGAAGTGATAAAAAATATTTATGCTTAAATAAGAAAGGAGAGATATGGATAGGAAATTTGTTCCGATTATCATTGGAAATGTGAAGAGGATCGGTTAGGCTCGGAACGTGACTGGATCGTGTGCCAGCTGAATGAGAATGAAATATGCGCCGTTTGAGTCAAAGTCCAGACAAAAATGATTTGTTGTCGATAGGTATTTAGGAGGTAAAATTAACGGGGTGAAGTAAAGCGTAATAAAAAATGAATGGGTAACCTGTTGTGAAATTAGCGTCAGGGAAATTAATTGTTTCCTGCATAGATATAAATAGAGTTCGCGGAAAAAAATATTTGCGAAATGATACTTGATCGGGTAGATAAATATTTTTTTATATCTGTGATGTTTGCAGTTTTCGGAGGCCAAAATTTGTTTTGGGTGATGCAACAAAATTCCCGATTTGGAGAACCGACGAAATGACTTCGGAGTCTGAGGACCCGCCCATATGTTTATTAGGAAATGTGGGCAGGGCGCTCCTACTATTACCGGCGTAGTTGCAGTGCTAATGAGATTACCTAAGGTGGGGAATTTTAAGGTTTGAACAAGTTTGCGTCAGATATTTTTTAGCTTCTGATTCATAAAATATGGTAACTGCCCCATCAATTTTGTCAAAGAGTTTTTTCGTTTACAAACAGCAAGTTCATTTGCAGTCGTCACCCTCTCACTTGTTGCCATACACGTCAAGTTGTCAAGATAAGCCAAAGCTGGAGCTGAGAGCTGAACGAACAATGAAATAGAAACTGAAATTTCTCCGAAATCCGAAACTGAACTGGGACCCTGGTTAGGATCACGCAAAATGAATGTATGATTGCGTGTTTCAATTTGATTCGGAGCTCTCTAGGACACCAAAAATGTCGTCTTCAGGTCAGTTCCATTTTGTCTGCTCTTTGTTCTTGACAAATGTGTAGAAGCGTGTTTTGAAAAAATATTTCCTAAATAAAATTTAAACTTCTGAAAAAAAAAATTCTGAAAATTTTAACAGCGGGAAAAATGTGTTTTCCATTCATGCGATGCATGATCTTTTAAAAATTGTTTTTGAGAAGGTATTCCCCTCTCCAACAGCTTTCCAGTAGCGACCAGTTTCGTTTAAGTGGGCAGACCACTTTTGTTACGCTATCGTCTGCAGAACAACCGAATTATGTGCAATGGCTAACCATTCGGCATTACTCTTGAAAGGAGCTATGGCGCCTCAACCTACATCGTTGCGAATATTATCATCACACCTCACCATTCACTTTAACAAGGTCAGTAATACTAATTTGCAGAAAACCTTTAAACTTCAACACTCGCAGCTCAAAGTACTGTTAATTGCACACCGATATACAACACATACACGAAATAAAAAGTATGCCAATTCAGCGCAAAAGCCGTTGCAAATTTGAGACCTGAATGTACTGACAAAGGTCGCGGTAGCGCTTTAATTGCTGGACTTGCTGAAAGTTTCCATCGCGATCACGAGATAATTTAATCAGTAAATTTCCCATTAAAACTCTAAATATTCTTTGGGGGTATGTACGATTGTAGAATTATTTTTTACTCTCCAGTTCTTTAGATACGACACGACTGGATAATTGAGTAAGCTTACTCAACTCAGCAAACAAATTTTCACGAAGATGCTTTGAGCTAGTGCTGAAACGACACTGGATAGTTTTTCTTTAAAAAAAATATTTTTGCAAACAAAATTTATTCCTCATTTTGGGAATCAACCCATTTGAAAATTCATGATGCAGCTTCAGAATTAATTAATTTTTAGTGAGGGATGGAGAATTAGCACTTGAAAGCATATTAAAATTTTTAAATTGAGTTCATCTCCGTTGGTGGCTGGTGGGACGGCTGGGGTAATAAATTGACGACTCTGTCCATATACTTGATGGATGTTGACAGAGCTGTCTCCAAATTATACCGAAACGACACGCATCACGATTTCCTATCATCGTTCACTCACTTTTATTGCATAACTAATTTACTACATACATGAGAGTAGTGGGCTATTTTCCAGGTATGTGGCCCGTTAACATAAAACTAACTTCATCCATTCATCTTTTGCAATTTTTAACTCTCCACCAGCAGGAAAATATTGTTCATGCATTATGAAGTAAATTGATTTAATAACTTATCTTTTCGCAGCCCAAAAATATATTCGATTGATAAGACACTGAAGCAGAAAAAATCGGAATTAAATTTTTGTCAGGTCGTTAGCAAAATTTTTTATTATTGTAAGGAATAGATAATATTCTTCAGTTTCGTTTTAAGTTACAAATAAATTACATTTTATCACTCTGACATTGAGTACAGTAAAATAAGAGGAAGCGGTTTTGCTTTAAGATTTATATAATTTAAAAAACTATTTTTGTACTAGTTAAAAATAATTTTCTACTCTACCAAATAACAAACCATTTATTTTTCTTATCTTCTACTGCGCGGAACTCCTGCCATTCTCTTCTCAGCTTGGGCTTCTGAGGCCCCCAATGTCTCGTTGGTTTCAGGGCTTCCTTAAATTTCTAAAATTCAGAAAAATAAATTCAAAATATTTAAAATTTACTTCTCCATTAAAATTTTAAAAATTCAGAAAAAGTTTTTACCGCAACAAAACCGCTAGATTTTCTCGTATAAATTGCATGAATTCCCCAAATTGGCACCTGAGCTACAGCAAATCCAGTCAACAGCCATGCACAGACTACAAAGTTAATTTCCAATCAAAAATTTGTTAAAAGACAAAAATATTTTTTTATTTGAAAGATTCTGTCATGTGGAAGTGATTTCAACTTACTTATGCCAGCTCTGGGATATCTGATACCGTCATAGGTATACTCTCCATTGTCAATCAGATAGTAGAGCAGATTTCCAAGGAGCCCAACAGGAAGAATTATCGCCCAGCATATTTTCCAGTAAAGATTAATTCTGTGCCCGATCATAAATTCGATGTCGTTACACCATCTGTTCAGCCCGTAGACGTAGCATACCGCAAAGGACTCAATCATAGCCATAATGTAAATGACAATACTGGCGCCGAAGTTATCGATGAGTTCGAGCATCATTAGCCCTCCTTGAGTGACAAAGAGTAAGCCAGCAAGACAGCCACAAGAGCAAACGACTGCAGTCACCATCCATCTTTTCCACTGTCGGAATTGATCGCAGATGGTGGTGATCACACTTCCGGTGAGGGCAGTAGCGGAGCCTATTCCGAGTGTGAAAAGCATCAAAAAGAAGAGAACGGAGAGGAGCTGCTTGGCCCATCCGAATTTGCCAAGGGCTTGAGGGTACTAAAAATATTTTTTAAAATTTAATTCTGCAAGAAATGACTGCAAAATTAAAATAAACAATTTTGAAAATTACAAGTTTTCTTACAAGGACAAACGCCAGTCCTGGTCCTCCTCCGATTGTCTCCGGATCGAGACCCTCCTCCACAATCAGATTTCCCATTACGGCATAAATAGTGATACCGGCGAGGAGCGAGGTGAAGGTATCCATGAAGCTGATGATAAGCGCATCTCTGTAAATGTTCTGATTAAATCTGTTATACGAGCTGAACATAATGACGGGGCCAAATCCGGCTGTGAGGGAGAAGAAGCACTGGGCGACAGCACNAGTTGTTATATGAGCTGAACATGATAACAGGGCCGAATCCAGCTGCAAGAGAGAAGAAGCACTGAGCGACTGCATTGTACCACACGTTGGGATCACTCAATCTACTCCACTCGGGTTCCAAGAAGATTCTGATTCCTTGCCAGGCCCCTTTTAGGGTAACTCCACGGATGAGGAGGATGAAGAGCACGACGTAGGGGAAAATGGCAGTGAAGTAGGCTACCTTTCCGGAGCTCTGTACGCCTTTCACGAGAGCGCCGAAGATAAGAAGCCAGGAGAGGATAAGGCAGAGGACAAGTCTCCAGTGGATGTCGCCGAGACCGTCGTCAAGATCTGGGACTTTGGGCATGACAGTGTAACTGTGAAAAATAAAGCGGAAATTCTTTTTAGATTTTGGACATTAAAATTCAATAAAAATAGTTTTTGGATAAAAATTCTTACTCGAAATAAAGTTGAGCTTCCATTCCCTGTACGCAAGTTACATTTTTCGGAAGGTTATCAGGGTGGCACACCTCCCAAGGAAGTGTCTTTGCGAAACTCGCAAAAAAGTAGAATATCGTGATAGCCATCAAAGCGCAGTAATAGGAAAATGTGCAGATGACAGAAATCGTCGTCGCGTATCCAACTCCCTTCATGATTGGAGCCATGTTCCAAACTTTAATTTGACCGTATCTTGAAAACTGCCCAAGGCACATTTCCATGTAGTAGAGGGGACGTCCGATCACTATCAGGACGATGAGGTAAGGAATTAGGAAAGCGCCACCTCCATTTCTCGCTGCCGTTCCAGGAAATCGCCACACGTTTCCGAGACCCACACTCATACTGATGCAGGACATCAGGAACTCGACAGGATTGCTCCAGGTGGCACGTTCCTCCTCATCATCGTCGCCATCGCCACCACCTCCCTTTTCAAGTGCGGCATCACTTCCCGCCGTGGAGGAATCGGTTGAAGGGAAAGTCTGCTTTTCCAGGTCCCTGTTGTTTGAGCTTGGCTTCTCTTCTTTACTCGCCGTCTTTAAAATTGAAACAGTCAATGAAATATTATTGCTAGCCTTAAAAAATAAAACAACTCAATTTAATTTTATAATTTTTTAGCTTACAATTCTCGGCAGGAATTGGCGAGGGGCAGGTTCCAGTGGAATGCTTCCTTCCGTTCCATCGCTGACAAAAGCCGCGTTATTATAGCCGGGTGGAGATTGCCCACCTGTGCCACTCTGCTAAATAAATTCAAAATAAAATATTTTACTATTTTCCCATAAATGTGAAATTTTTTCGAGTAATTAATTAGCTTGCCTGATTAGCAGCCATATCGCTCCAATTTAATCAAATGGAATTAATGTTCTAAACAAAATTCTAAAAACTGTGGACCAATTTGTCCTTTGGCAAGTAGGAGACTGAGATTTGCTAAACGTGCAGTGGACCTTTTCCATTATTCTTTCGCTTCAGAATTGAGTTTGAGCAACAACCCGGTAATGAGCAATTCTATTTAAATGAAATGTTTGCCAATCGCAAATTTTTTTGAAGAAAGATGACATTTCATCTCGGGTGTAAAATGTTTTCAATTCGGTGGCATTTGACAGGTTACATGGTATCCTCTTGAAAAGAAGAAAAAAATATGATGCAAGGACGTCTGATAAAATGCGAGAAAATTGGCGATGTTAACGAACCATTTAAATTTTTTTCCAACAGGTTAATTAGGTTTCGTGTGTAAGGTACCTATTTGCAAAAATCAATATGGTTATCAATGCATCATCGATGGGACAAGGCATAGGTATGCCTTTTCATGCTAAATTGGAAAATGAGACTGATGCAATAAGAAGGCCAATTACGAAAAAACTGAAGTGCGCTTACGTAATGAAAAACCCGAAATTAAATAATATGCTCGTTGCCCGTGTTTAAAGTTTCGCAATGAAATTTTACATTTTAAATGTGTAAATGTGTACATTTTATTTGTGGGGAGAACTGCTACTGGTTCACGTTCTCTTATTCATTTCATTTGTTATCTCATCTCACATAGCTGAAAAATGAGTAAATATTATCGGCTACGGATGTCACTTGTCGAGATTAACTAAACTGACATTTTAGCTACGATGATGTGATCTGATTATTGGAAATTTCAAAATTTATCTTTGCTAGACTACTGAACGTGAACGCGTTGGGAAAGAATTAAATTCCAGATAGAAATTGTTTGTGCACGAGCAAGCAGAAGGCTGAAGGCCAGAAGGCTGCTCATCGTAATTTGAGCAATCTTTTAAAATAACTTGTCTGAGAAGGTCAAACTTCATTTTTCAGTCCGGGGCGATATAACAAAAAGAAAAGGGGCAAGGAAGCAAACAACTTGTCTTGTCAGCTCAGTGGTCCTCATCCCATAACAGCAGAGCAGAGGAACATTGCCGCTAGCAAAGATGAAGTCAGCTGGAGCAGAATGGTAAGAAATATTTTTACTATGTGGTACGGGACCTCAAAAACCATTTTATTTTAAGGGTGCTGCTCAAGGTCAGGGTATCCCCGGCTTATTGAGTGGGAAGGCGAAGGCGTAACAGTAAAAATAGAACAAGTCCCATTCAAGGACCTTGACTAAAAGTGATTCGAATAATGGTGTAGTGCGTGAGGCTGCTTGGAGAGGGAAAAGGCCAACTGACCTAGACAATAATATTGGAATAGATTTTAATATTTACTTTTCCATGTATTACTAGATCCACTCAAAGCGAAAGGTCGCAGTGTGGAGAATTTATGTCTGGAAACTGGATGGAGATGAGTATAAATACGACGGAATTTTTGGAGTATTCATCACAGACTCCTCGACCAGTTCAGATCACAGCAGCAATACACAGCGAGCCAAAAATCATATATCTTCCTACTACAGGAATAAATAGAAAGGAAAATGAAAGCTGTAAGTTTTTTTCTAGACTATTATTTACTAACTAAATTAAACATTTTAAAAACATTTTAAAAACAAAATAAATTTGAAAATAAAATTTGATATTTTTATTTGAAAATTTCAGTTCGCCGTTCTCGCTTTCTGTGCCGCTTCAGTGGCTGCCAATGGATATGGCGCTTCATACGGACCTTCTCAGAGCTACGGAGGATCGAACCAAATGAGAAGCAGCGGGTATGGAGGTGGATATGGCTCCCAGTCAAACAACAACGTTCCCATCACCATGTTCAATCACGATATCCGCGGATCTGAATCCAACAACCACAGGTGTGCATTGTAAAAGACTGAAGAATTATTCCAGTAAAAATTCACATGTTCCACTTTGTCACAATTCTTA
>JAHZND010000042.1:0-13540 GCA_027744115.1 Acrocyrtus sp. NNG-2020
TATATAAAAATTTATTTTTTATCGTGTACATGAGGTTGATGAAGATGGAGGCGTTGTTAATGAACATTAATAACTTATTGTACTACTATTACCAGTAAAAGTCTAGCGAGTAATAACTGAATGTGTTAATTACCAGATTATGATTTTCCTTAGAATTTTTTTTGACTAATATGGTACTGGTGCTAAGGATTTTACGATACTTATCATGATAGCGAAAAGGCGATTTTAAGGGAAAATATGAATATGTAGTAAATCTAATAAAACTGATAAAACGTGGAGAGAGTATATAATCATTACGTGTATGTATATTTAATATACGTGTGTGTAGTAAACCAATAACAATCTGTATTGAAAAAATAATAATCGTGTTTGATGATCGTGTTATATGGAATAATTAACTAATACTATAATAAAAAATAAATTGGTTATGTGGTTATATGAGCCCTTATGACACTGCTTTTTTCGGTTGTCGAAATTATTTTAAAAATTTATTTACTGTGTGCAAGCAAAGTACTGAAATGTGTTTCTTTCGGAAAAAAGGACCTGCCGAATCATGTTAGTGTTGGAGGGAATGATAGCGATGACTACCTGGAGCAGTTAATTCAGCTGGCGGATGAGAGATTAAATGAGACTTTAAGATTAGAAAAGATTGTGTTTAACCTGACTGAGGTAAGGGGGAAG
Organism: Acrocyrtus sp. NNG-2020; assembly: GCA_027744115.1. Lineage (NCBI taxonomy): Eukaryota > Metazoa > Arthropoda > Collembola > Entomobryomorpha > Entomobryidae > Acrocyrtus > Acrocyrtus sp. NNG-2020. The sequence continues at coordinate 682 of JAHZND010000042.1, forward strand.
CGGCGGAGTGGTAGGTGTAATAAGGAGGAGCGAGAATCCGAGAAGGAAGGAGATACTCTGGAATGTGATGATGGAAATGAAGGCGACTATGATGATGGAATGGTGCTTGCTATTGCTGAAATTAGGTAATTTGCGCAGACTTTTTTGCTGAAAATGAGATGAAATGGAAAGGCTAATGATTATATTATTTTTTGTCTTGGTAGGGACAAGTATTTGCGAAGAGACTTGAGTAATGTAGATGCTCAATTAGCTGAGATGGAGGAAGGTGATCAATGCAATGCGACACAAGAGAAACTGGAGTTTCTCCGTGAAAAAAGGAATTACCTGATAATGCAACTCAAGCGTAATAATAATGAAAGGGTTTCGAGAAAAGGGGTGGGAGGAATTGGTGGGGGCGCTGGCGAAGCAGTTGCTGTTACATGTTAATTATGCTAGTTAAAGAATTTGTAGTTTTTTGAAAAAACGTTTTGATACTGGAAGAAACCTTTCGGGACATAATTGAGCTTTATATTTTTATAAAAAACGGAAATAAAAATTTTTGACTCGAGTTAGGCGTCCCTCTATTCCATCTTTTTGGTTTAAGTTCATGTGGCTGGCTAAACGAATTTTTCGCAAGGATATACTAATGCAAATTTATTACGTGCGTATTTAATTCGATGGTGCGATGATTACGTGAACTGACACCGAACTGTCACGTCTAATTAGTATTATTCGCATCATAAGTCCCAATTATAGCCCTTCAAAAGTCAACCACTTAACTTGACGAAAGCAAGCAAAACTCGATGACATGGGAGCAAGTTGTCAGCCTCAAATTATTAGTAAGGCACGAGGCACTAGTATAGTTCAGTGCATTGGGAATAGTGCATGGCAGTGGCACGCGACAAAAGATAACACTGAACTAAAACCTTTCAATATCCTATTATTAATTTTAATAACTTAATTTTTTTGCAATTTTAGAAAACACTTTAGATTTCCCTTAAGAATTTTATCAGGGCTGCACTATTCTGAATAGGTACCTTTAATCACAGCTATAATCGTATTAATCTCCGGCTTGCCGCTATTTAATTGGCCAATTTTCAAATAAACAGGATCTCCTCAAACATATAAAAAATCTAATAAAAATGGGAAAACACCACTTTGAATTATTGCCAAATCACCCTTGGACTTTTCCACAGGTTCTTCGTTTTTTATTGCTGTACATCTTGAACATGTCCCAATGCTCAATGCTTAAGTGAGCTTTGGGAGTTCACTGAAAATTGCACTCTTGCAATTCCGCAACAATGTTAATCGCTCCTTATAATGGTCATTTTACCCATTACACAATTTTTTCATCGCCTTCTTTAATACGAAATAGCTATGTTCTGAAATGAAAAATTGCTGTTATCTTGTCCATACATCGTAGAACAAAAAAATTACATCAGTTCCTTGATAACAGTTTAATAATGCAATTACATTCCACAACTAGTTTTACAGCCTGCTCTAGGAAACGATAAAAATCAGGATAAAATACATAAGAGCAGAGGACTACATTTTAAATTGCAGCTTACCTACGGTGACTCTCTGTAGTCCTCCAATAATCAGCAATTAAAAACCAAAACTACATTCCAAGAGAGGTTCAGGTGCTGCATAATAAACACTGCTGAACCTTACATGACCATTTTCTGCACTAAGGCATATCAAGATGAGTAGAAAATGCTCGACAGCAGTAACGTTAATCACAGTAATAACACGAATGGCATCTGTCTGCGCTGCTCTCATCATCGCATTTTTTTGCAGTTGACCTTCCCTAAGGGATATACGGAGTTTATTGTAGGTAGCTCATGAGCATAATATAGGGCTTTAAAATAAAGCTGTAAAAAATTTTCTCACGCCTTGCCTCCCAGCAAGAGTGGAAGAGACGAACACTCAGACGTTGTGTTATTATTACTCATTTACAATCTTGCAAAGTGAACTCGCCTCTTTTATCATAAAAAGATCATGACAGAAGCAGCACAGATAAAACCCATTTAGAGCATCAGTCATGTCATGTATGACTTGAGTAATTTACTGGATTCGCTACACTTTGAAAAACGAAGAATTTTTGGGCTGCTTGTGGCAAACTTCTTTTCAACAAAAAAATATTTATCCCAAGAATTAAAACGTCATTACCTTTGACAATAAAGGTAAGAGTTCAGTAGTAAATATTACTGCTCGGAACTTTCAATGCCCTGCTTTGGGCCTTTAAAAATTGTTTCGAGTGGAGACATGCCTAATACGATATAGTATTTGGATACTGCATCAAGTACATTTTTCTTGAGTTTGCATTCCTTACAATTTACCAAACACGCGAAAATAAATTTTTAAGCTTGTAAGAAAATATCTGTTACAAAGTCATTGGATAAATAACGTCACACGCCCGTCGTCAAAAAAAAGTACAAACATGAAAAGGGAAACAGCAATAATACTGCTGTGCACTGATATAAACTCCTTCCTTCCATGCGTGAAGGATTTTGAAATGAAAAGTGTTCATATATTAAAAATAGGGGAGACAGCCTTTTAAAAATTCAGCCTTAAGTAAACAAAAAAAATATTCATATTCATTCATAAATCATGAAAGTAATGCGTGTACTTATAGCTAGCCTCAACTGATACTCAACTGCTTATAGTGGTTAGTATACTTTACACCCTTGAGCAGGTGTAGGTACTTCATTTCCGTTTCTGTGTAAATCAGATCGACCCTAATGAATAATTATTCAATTTTCCTATGAAGAATTCAATGGAATATTTTAATTACGCAGCGACTTGTGCTGTCTTTGAGATGTCTTATAGTAGTACTTGCTGCAGACTTTGTAAAACTGTAGAAAAAAAATAACTTCGAAAAGTATCGATTGAAAAATTTCTCAACAGAGCTGTTTATGCAATTGATTAGACTTAACATGAAAAGAAGCTTTTTTATGACTCAATAAAAATATTTGCTAATGATAATTCTTATGTAGAACTACTAATTGGCCTGTAGAGACAAGTGAAGAGCTGCAGTTTTAAGGTGGAAAATATGTAAAGCTTCTTATTATGAAACTCTCTGCGTCTTTTGCTCGTGACTTTGAACTGAAATGTAAAAAAAAGCTGAACTCTTTTAGCTGCAGAAAAATCTGCTTCTTATTTTCAGCGAACGATTAGTGTCAAAACATTTTTCATTCCTAATAATTTTGTTTGAATTTCACAGAGTTATGAAAACGAAAGGATGAAAAAAGGATGGCTAATGAGGACGTACTAATTGCAAAGTTGAATATTAATGAGCTACTTATCAGTGTCATAATACCACGAGGACTTACAAGCCTATATGGATACATCCGCCATTAAAATAATAACTACTGCAGCGACTAGTAACAATATGTAACACGTATATTAGCTAATGAAGAAAAATTCTTTTCTATCTGGCTAATTTCATTTGACAAGTTGTTAAATGCGGCAAATGCACTAATCTAGATGTTTTTTTACAATGATGATAGCTCTTACTTGGGTGATGAGTTCACCTATCTAAGTACCCCACCTTCCCCAGGCAGACAATATGGATTTATACTTTGTTGCGCGTTGCGATACCATGAATGTCAGAGAACACACCTATCTAAGTACCCCACCTTCCCCAGGCAGACAATATGGATTTATACTTTGTTGCGCGTTGCGATACCATGAATGTCAGCACGGCAGACTGGATACTAAACAGTTTAGTACAGTTTAGTATCCAGTCTGCCGTGATGTCAGAGAACACTTGAAAATCCTTGAAATTGTTTTAGTCTTGCGTAATATTGATATTAAAGGAAAACCGCAAAGTCAAAGCCACAAGTGTGCACTAATTATACCCCACTGGCGATTAGTGTTAGTACTAGAGCTAAAATCGAGCTACTTTTCAGTACGCGTTTTTAATTCATACAAACAAGCGTCTATTTTTCATTGAATGGGATCAATGTTTAATTTGTTATTGCTTTTTATTAGAAAAAAATAATGCATTTTATGGCTATTTTAATGTGCGCATTTTTTCTAAAGGTTGAGTAAGCTTCAATGTTAAACAAAATTGTGCGTTGTAGTACAAAAAAACGGCATTCTAAAAAAGGCTACCGATCTGGATGACTGCTCATTAATATGCTCCTCACGTCTCTGAAAATAGCGCTGACATTTAGGTACTTGCAGGTTGACAGGTTAAGGTTTCTTTTTGAAAATTACTTAAAAGATGAGATGATTTAGAAGCCTAAATACATATATTTTGCATTTAAGTGCGTGCATGTGCATAGCGATAAAAAAAATTGTAATATTGTAAATGCGCAAATTGCATGAGTGCTAGCACTGTGCGATCTTATCACTTTCATTTTTTCATGTGCTTATAAAACTTGACTGATCTAAAATCATAACTTATTCCTTTGAACTACTCCACTTTGATTTCGGATTCCCACGGTAGGTATCTAACGCTCGTTTAGAGTGCACGGCTGACTCAATGAAATAGATGTCTGGAGTAAATTATCTTGACATTAGAACAAAAGAGCTTTTTTTTATTGCCGAAGTCAACCACGCCAGTTCACATCAAGGCAAAAGGCAAAACTTAGTTTAAAATTTTTTTTATTATGATGGAGCATGGGAAGTAATAAGCCAAAAATCAGCAAAAGGAAGCAAAGAAAAAAATGGGTAGGTAAAATATGTGCAGAACAGCGCAGCTCTATCATTTATTTACTTAGACTCGGTCTTCCCACCTGGACGGATGAGTTATATGGCAGTAAATGGTGCCTTTAAGTGGTCGTAGTCGTACCTGAGCTAGTATTAAATTGGTGTAATTGACGCATGAAAGAAATTATTTCTCACATCCTAAGGATTTTCTTCATTAACATGTAGGAATCAGCATTATGATGGGCATAATGGCACCTAAGCTCTTTATCCTGTCGTTTCTTAAGCGTTTGTTTACTGTGAGCAAAATCCCCATTTTTTCATTATGATGAAAGTACTCCCTCTGCAATAACGAAATGTACCTTTTCTTGCTACTTTATGGATTTTCATGTGATATTTCGCAAAAATGGGTGCTTTGCTTTTGTTGATCTACTACACAGGCGGTTATTATTATTACGATTATGAAGAGAAAAAAATGCTGATAATTGTGTGTGCATTATGTGGACGCATGTAATAAAGAGCTGTGGCGTGGCCAGTCTTCTAGAGAGAACGTCTTCTGAAACGTTGAGGGTGCCACTCGTGTGAGTAAACTTTGTCTCTTGCCTTGGACGGTTGAAAATTTTTTTTTGTTTGGAGGTGTGCTCGCATTATCAATATCATATAGAAACAGAGTAAGGATAAGATCTCACAGTTCCGGGCTCACTCCTTCCGCTGCGTAAATATAAAGCAGAGAATTAGCTAATTTTATCCATCATTCTATCTTTAGATTTCCTCTGGACAAGAAGTTAGCAGAGATAACTGAGGGAAATAATATTTTCTGAAATTTTCTGGGAAGAAGGAAAAACTTTTATCGTACAAAATGAAGCAGGTAAGTTTTCAGGAATTTTTCTTCTCTCAAAAGTGTATAGTTGTAGAAACTTGAGAAATTATTTTCAATTCAAATTTTTAATTCAAATTTTAAATGGAAATTTCCAGTTCATCATTCTTTTCGCTCTTATCGCCGTGGCTTACGCTGGGATTGCCACCTACCACACAGGAATCCTGACAAATACAGGAATTCAGGGTCCCAGTCTCCACTCTCCGTGGGCCAGCTCTGTTGACACTGGAATCCGCCGTTTTGGATCTACTGCTGGAATTATCGCTGCCCCAGCTTACGTTGCCACCGCTATAGCCTCACCTTACCATTACTATTAAACGCATGCGCATGGAGTTCGCCAACTATCTCGTTTCAACTTTTTTTAGGATGGTGCAGTTCTTAAAACCTTTCGTTTAACGTGTGACTGTGATTTATTACTTTAATTTTTCTAACCAAGCAAACAAAAGGCCAAATTATTTGTGTTCTTCATTTCTGAAGAAAAGATAACATACTAACTTCGCATCTTGTAAGTTCTCTTGTATTTATTCCGAAGGAACTTTTTCTCTTAAAATGTTTTTACAGCCATTTTTATACAAAAGTTTTCTAGTATAAATTAAAGCTATTTCTAGAAGCATAATTCTGTACGTTGTTTCACCTTGATTAATTGCATCGTCTGACATCTCATGAACTAAAGCGGGGAAGTTATTTTGAAATTTTGAGATTACACATTTAACAAAAAAAATTCAAATGCAGAACGATAAGCATACTAAATTGCTAAAAATATTAATGATTACATAATTTTTGTTTTTACTTCTTCTTGTACTGATTTGCATTCAAAAACGCAGAGAGTTTCATAATAAGAAAGTTATTTTGAAATTTTGAGATTACACATTTAACAAAAAAAAATTCAAATGCAGAACGATAAGCATACTAAATTGCTAAAAAAATATTAATGATTAATTTTTGTTTTTACTTCTTCTTGTACTGATTTGCATTCAAAAACGCTCCTCCATCCAAAGTCCCATATTCCCTCAAAGCTTTTCTTGTCTTCTGCTCATATCTGTCAATAGGATTGTCCTCTCTCTCCTGCGTCATCGTCAACATAGTCAGAGTCTCCAATTTCTCCGTCCGAGTTGGAGTAGCTGTTTCTTCTCCCCCCGCTTCCTCCGCTCCGTCCACGATTCGGTCCAAAACCACGGTTTGATCTTTGTCCCTCCCTCCCAAACTCATCAAAGTCGTCCTTCAGCTTACCAGATTTGTGGTAGTCGTCTTTCTGTGACTTGTCAAACTTTTCTTCGTGATCGTAACCTTGTCCACTTCTGGTATCTTCACTTTGGTCATAGTCTTCGTCTTCGTAGGTAGGTTTTTTATTCTTTTGTCGGGGACTGTCATCGTAGTCGTCGTAGTCCTCTGCTTGCTCTTGATAGTTTCCACGGTCCTTCCTCCTGCTCGGATTATTGCTGTAAGTATTCCTTCCGTATCCACCGCCCCCGCTGTTGCCACCTCCGTTATTTCCATAAGATGTGGAGCGAGTCGGCTCCTTGTAACTGTCAGAATGATGATATGAATTGGAGTATGACTGCGGCTTTGACTCATACACTTCGTGGTAGTCATCATCGGACGATCTGGAATTCTTTTTGTTGCTCGATCTCCTCCCCCCATTTTTACTAGCAGCAGCTATTAAATCTGCAAAAAAAGACAATTATTTAATCAGATTCACTCATATAATAACTTCTCTGCCTATCTTAGCTTCAACAGAATCGCAGCCAACTAACAAAATTCTTACGTTCTACGCTGCTATACGTATTTTCAACATCTCTGTCATGATTAGAATTGGAATAGTCACCCTGTTCCTGAAGATTAAGCTGTCCAGGCTGATTCTTCTGTTGATTCTTTTGTAGCTGGGCATTTCCAAAACTTTCCAGGCCTACCAGGACCCCCGCAACGCACAGAAGGAATGATGTGGGCAGCATGATGAAAAAACTCTGCTTATGATTTTGCAATTGTAATGACGTAGACACAAATGGCTGTACTTTTTTACCGTCCACCAAATATGCACATTTTTGGCAAGGACGAATTGCGTGTTTTTACTTGTATTTATTTGATCAGAGCTAATTTGACTTCTCTCGCCAATTGGATTCCAATAAATGCTTTGTAAATTTTTAGCTTATCGTCACCTCAGAAAAATGAATGAAAGAATGAAACGGTTGAACACGTCGTGCGCAGAGTTTTATCATCACTACCCAAAATTTTCATCGCCGGTGATTTGTCAATCGTGTCAGAAGTAAGTGAACCGTACGAAACAAAAATTCTTAATGCTTTTTTTTGCAGCAGGGAATATATGGAAAATTTAAAAGTACATTATTATAGGTAAGTATATCAGTGTCGTCGTCGTCATCACCAATTTAGTCACACGCCTTAATGCATCAGTTCATCTCCTTCAGTCTATCCTTGTGCACCTGAATCTGAATGCAGCTACAATAAACCAATTTTTGCAGAGATTGGCACGTTCGTCAAACTAATTTTCTCAGCAATTTGAAACAGACAGCGAAACACGCAAGTACCTACGCGGATTTTTGTAAAAAAGTAAAAGTGAACAAAGGACCTTACAAAAAGAAAAATCAAAGCTGAACAAAAGAATGTGTCATAAAAGTGTTAGCATTTCGTATTAAAGCACAATCAAATTAAGACACGTCACACGCTGCAAGTCTTCATCACACTTCCTTTTTTACTGAAATTTGAGATTAACTCTGCCATAGCTTAGGCAAGACAAAGTGTTGATGTATGGCTTGAAAGTTTGAAACTTGATGCGAAAAATGAAGCTGTGAGAATTAGCGTTATGTGTTATATGACAGGTTATAGCATTTTAGTATGCGGAAGATATCATGTGGAAAAAAAATTCTGCTCTGAAAGTGGGAGCAAAATTCACAGTTAAGTAACTTTGCTCGTATACTCGATATTGACAACGGTGACGAAAATATTTGGCCTATATTCCTTTGAGGCAAAGTGCAGTCTACCCTCATATGCAACTTTATAATGTGGCACATGCACATGCTTGATTAGCTACGAGAAATTATTGAAAATTGCACTCCCAGTCAACCAGATACAAAAGCGTTTGTCTTTTATCAACTTTTAATGGCGGAAAAGCCCACTCCTCTTTATGCTTTTTTTGGACAGTGCGTAGGTACTCAATTATAAAATGCATTATCAATCAATCAAATAACTTAACAATAGAAAAATCCGGAAAAATTTTGTTGTACTCAATAAGGGAGACAAAAAACGTATGCAAACGCTCATTTAATTATTCCAGGAAAACAATTAATAATCTGAACTCGAACCACCGTCGTCGTGGCCTTCTCGTCCACTGTCACCATCTCCACCATAATTAGATGAAGAATGACCGTAGTCATCGTCCCCACCGCCGTGATAGTCATTATCCCCGCCCCCACCTCCACCTCCACCATGCCCGTAGCCATCACTATCCCCTCCATCATAGTGGTTGTCTCCTCCATCATGGTGCTCGTTGGAGTCATGGTGGTTGTAAGAATTTCGCTGAGGTGGGGGATGAGACTGGTAGCTGTGGTGGTTGCTCTGGGGTCTTTGGTTATAGTCCACATTATAGGATTGTGGAGGACTGTGATACTCGTGGTGATAGCTTTGCGGGGGGCTATTATATTCTCGGTAGTAGCTTTGGGGTGGACTGTTGTATTCATAAGAAGAATGTTGTGGAGGGGACTGGGAGTTGTACGAGCGATGATAAGACACCGGACGCGGATTTCTACTGTAGGAATGGCTTTGGCGTCTCTCACGAGGACGGGATTCCTCGCCGTTCAGATTTGCCTCGTCATAGCTAATTTCTATTTAGGATAATATGAGAGATGAGCTTCAGCTAGAGTGTAAAATGAGTCGGTTTAATTTTCTCACGTAATATGATATTTTTTACCTGGTGTCGATTCACGGTACACAACAGCAAATTTTGGTGACTCTTGAACTTGGAGAGGCACTGGATTGTTTGTTGACGCTTGAGTCACTTCCGTGAAGTCACCGAAGTGAACAAACGATAGGAAGAGAAACAAAGAAATTTTCCACAGCACCATTTTCAGACGACGAAAAATTAAGTCACTACCACAACACCCGGAATCAAAAATGGAAGGAGTGCGTCTTTGCTAAATTCTCAGAGTGTAATGTCAACCCGTCAAACGCTCAAATTGGTATGGTGAATAGAAAGTGTTTTCCTTCTCTGATTGTTTTTTAGAAGGGCTCCTGGCTCTAGTGATGACTTTGCAATTGGGATGGAGTGTGTTCCGATGGGTGCGTTTACTCAGCAATTTTATTTCGAGAATTCTGTCATTTCACCAAAAATATCTTGTAATTGAAACAAGACAAAACTCTTGTTTGTAAAATCTTACAATTTACTTTCAACAAGAAGTTTTTTTTATCTTGTTTTCATACAGTCATGCATAGGCTACATGTAGGTATATACCAGAGCTAGAGAGACTTTGGATATCTCATGCGTCTCCTTTCTTGCTTTCATTCTCAGATATTTTTGGGTTCAACTAATCCGAGGACGATTTTTTATGCTTGTTATGCGATTAGTGCATGAGAGATGAAAGTAGGTACTCGATTCACAAATTTGTCAGAGTCTGTTAGCGTAAATCTTTGAAAGTTTTTGTGCCTTGAAGAGGTAGTACTTTTGCAGTAGCTGGTCTATTCGATATCGACGGCGTTTCTGATACCATTTTCAAAAAAAAAATTAGGTTCATGCTGATTGAACGCGTCGGTCTCGTAGCACAGCTTGAGGTTTCTCCTAACGATTCGTTATGCAATCGTTCATTAATTGGTGGGGGTGATGAAGGGGTACACTCAAAACTTTGAAATGGGAACAACATCTGTATGGTGTGGGGTGAGTGGCGCAGAAAAAAAAACGTATGTAGGGCTTCATATAAAGACGAGTTATTTATCAAATTATGGTTTTAAAAAGGAAGTTGACTGCGATAAAATCAAAAAGTGATTTCAGTGTGGTTTACGTAGGTGCATATATGTAATACTAGTCGTCCTCCTTTTTTTATTTTCATAAGTTTCGCAATAGCATTTTTTGGCTGAGTTTACAGCTAATTCATATTCTAGGAACTACCCATCGTAGTAAACATACATCTCGTCAGGATTCGGGAACTTGTGTAAATTGTCAACCATTGTAGAGTCATCATCGTTTTTCTGGTCCTCTTCTGCACCTCCTCCATCTCTACTAGTAGCTGCCATTTCTGCTTTCATCTGCCCCCAGTTTGGAATCTCAGCTTGATATGCCCCACACACAAACCACTTAAAAGGATTCTCATTTTCTCTTTCCGTTCTGGAATAATCTTCCAAAATCTGCTCAATTGGAGGTGGCTGCAGACAGACAAATGGCACACCTTGCTGAGCATACGAAACTAAACTGCAATCTACTCCAACTAGCATTTTAAGTGCGAATGCGGTAGCTGCAAACATGGTATCAATAGGATACGTCAGATTCTGCGTTAGCCCCCTGGTCACTACGTAGTATCCCCTCAAAAATATGTCTGCGCTGAGGGGATTACGGGTCATTACATCTACAATTTCAGCAATCCACTGCTGGTTGGGTGCTTTGGGGCAAACCGGGTTGCTGTACAGAGAAGGAAATGTCTGCATATCGTCCAGTTCAATGTCCCACCAGGACTCTGCGATGGACAAAATTGACTTCACTATAGCAAAATCATCGCCATACCCATGCTTTACTAGATTATTGAAAAGGCTCAAAGGGGCATTCTTCCGAAATTCCTGAACACTCGTCGTATCCTGCTGCATGTTAATTCCAACCGCCTCCAAAAAGGAATTTAATGTGTTGTGTTGCACAGTCTTAAGAATTTCGGTTTGGATCCGGTTGTAAACTGTGCCAAACGTGGGGCATAGCTGCTGCGCATATGGAACGAACACTTTCAGCATCCTATACAAAAATTTTGTATTGGGGTTGGCAAGTACGTGGGTATTTAAGTAACATTCTAACACACAGTCCATGCTTGCTACAGGTACAAATGCGCACATATAAAGTTTGGCTAGGCAATTGTAATTGGGCTGCATGGTAGAAAGTAAATCATCGGCCTGTTTGATCTTTTGTAATTCGGTGGATGATCCATCTGGAGACTGTGGAGAGGTAGCATTCCCATCCCCTCCCGGAGCTTGTCGCTTACTCCACAGTGCGGAGGAAAAGTCACTATCATCGAGCAACTCAATGTTGAGGTCCCTGGAAATTTTGACATTTTGCCTGCTGATGGCCCTTTCAATAGCTTTTTTACTAACTAGAAGCGGGAGATCTTCCACATTATGAGAAGGAAGGAAAAGTCACTATCATCGAGCAACTCAATGTTGAGGTCCCTGGAAATTTTGACATTTTGCCTGCTGATGGCCCTTTCAATAGCTTTTTTACTAACTAGAAGCGGGAGATCTTCTACATTCTGAGAAGGGCTCGGAAACTGAGATTTTGTCCTGTCTGTGGGCAAAAATATTTATACGAATGCGGATATTTTCATTGACTCATTCACTAATGGAAATTCGTATTGATAATAAATGGCTTGCCCTGTAAAAGCTTCGTTTCCTCTGCAAGTCGAGCATTACTCACGCTGGCGCTTGACTGAGGTCCCCACTTCGATAAATGACCTTTCTCAGAGTTTAGTTCATGTTGCAAGACTGAGCCAAAACTCGATCCAAGTTTGCTATCTTCTACAGTAAATCCAGAGATTGTCCTTAGCACTAACAGAAAATGCAATTCCATGCTCAAAGTAATTCTCAACAGTAACAGCTTTATAGATGTGCCAATGATTTAATTAAGTTCGAAGTAAACCCAAATCTTACAGAAAATTCCCACAATAATTGAAATCATGATGAATTGTTAAATATGTACTCAATTTACAAAGATGCTCATTAGTAAAACGTCTCTCAAATCTCATTTACCAAACTACCACAAATCCAAAAACTGTAATTAGAAGCATAAAATTGTTTAGAGAAAAGACAACCACAAGTGAACGAGCAGCGAGCAGTACTAAAATAACGAAGTAATTTTGCCCGTAAAATCATTATTTCAGCATTACAGCTAAAATTCATTGGAATTAAAGCGAGAGTATTTTGACATTTATTCACTTTGGCCAAATTCTAGGAAACATTTTTATTTTTGTATTTATGAAGATTGAAGAACGCTCGTATACTTCAGTTATACCTTCACATAGGGATGTTTTGTGCAAGAATGTACAATTTTATACAACTCCCAAACTGTAAAAGCATTTGTAAAGTTTTATTTTGGACTGTGCTCATTCAAAGTGCACTCTTCACGTCAGCTTACTATGCACACACACATTTTGC
>JAHZND010000043.1:0-11868 GCA_027744115.1 Acrocyrtus sp. NNG-2020
TTCACTTTCCAGTCTTCTTAAATTCACTTAAAATCTCACCCATTCCGATCTTAAACACTGTAAAACATGCACTATCTCTGATTTTGTTCGCAAACTTTTTTTCTACGATTCTTTTTTTTCAGAAAAGAGAGAAAAATGGGAGTTGAAACGTCTCGCATGTCAATGCTTGCTGTATTGCAAATTAGCTGAAATATATATACCCATAGCCCCTGTTCTGAGTTTTTGGAATGCGTAAAAGAAAGAGCAAAGCAAAGGACGGGAGAAGAGAATAGATTGTTGTGTCGTTTATTTGCGCTGTCTTTAACTTTCATTTTAGCCGTTTGAAAGAGATTTGGCAAAAAAAGTCAATTTTCTTCTTCAAGAGTAAAAAGTCTGAGTCAAGAAATCGGAGCCCTTTCCCTTTCTCCCAGAGACTTCTGAGGAATACATTAGCAATTCTGTTAAGATCAAAGGGAGAGGACAACTATGACGAGATAGATTTGTTTGCTGAGTGCACAAAGAATACAAATAAAAACGTCTCGTTTTATTCTCCTCGACAAACGACAACATGAACTGGGACGTTTGGATCTACCGGTGCTATTTATTTCCCATTTAGGCCATCCTCCTTTAACCCGCATCCCTCCACAGAGGAAAAAGTATTAAAGTGCACGGAATGAAATTGAATTTTTTTGGTCATCTATACCCTACCCCTATACATCTACTGTAATCACAATCACAGTCAAAATTGACAGAAATGGATGTATCCTTTAATGGCCAAAAGTCAGTCAAAATCTCTTTTTTTAAGGAACTCGTCTCCAATCTCAAAATCTCCCAAACTGTGCCTCCCAGCTGGGAGAAAATACGGAACAGGAAGGAAAAAAGTAGTAGCAATGAATGGCGACGGGATACAATTCCTTCTACTTTGAAAAGTCAAAGTGTCATGGTCATCCATAAAAAAGCCAAGTGCAAAGGAAGCACATCCAAAGAAGAAACAACGTTTTCTCAGAACGCTTCTCCGCAGCCTGCATATATAAAATATTATAACTGTGCACTCTCTTCCCCCGGGAAGTTCAACAAAGGCGCAATATACAGGTCACTCACCGACAGCGATATCACACAACCAACTTTCCCCTTTTTTCTTTATGGTCTTGCAAAGTGTCTTTTTAATGAACGACATGAATCTATAAATCCCATGAATTCCCCTGAACTATAGAATCCTTCCGAGAAAGTATGGAACCCCCACATCTAAAAAATCCGTACTTTTCCCTTAAGCTCAGATTAAAAAGTACATAGGAGGAATAACAGATTCTTTATTTCCTCCTAAATCTCAACTTTACCAACTAATATTTTGCATTTGTCCTAACAGCCTCCAGAAAATATTGTTTCCTTTTCTTTTCCTTGTTTCCTCTTCTTGCTTTCGGTTTGCGCTATTTTTCCTTTTTCTTGAAAAAAAACGCCGACAAAAGGCTCCCCTTTTTACTTTCACATCCAGCTCAAACACCAGCACCAGATCACAAGTTTTTTTTTACCCAGTACGGAATTTTCTTCCCAAACAATGAATATGTTTTTACGTGCACTCCTCGCTCACTCTCACCAGCCTAAGTTTTTTTTCGCAAAAATATGTGTGCCTACTTTTTTTTCGGAGGAAGTTACACCAGAGTAAGAAATAAAAAGTGGCACAACTAACAAAAAAAGGCCCCTTCATATTTACCCGCGCCGAATGAAAAAATATATTGTGGCTGGTGTTTAGCGTAATATATTGCCGTAATAGTGTGGTACCAAGTACCTTTTGAGCCAGTGAGAGAAGCATATTCTTTTCCTCTCAGAATATTTTTTTTTTCAACAAGAAACACCATTAACTATGAATATGTATTATTATGAGGTACACAAACAAAAAAAGAACAAAAAATACAAAAAAAAAAATTATTCTCCATTTTTTTTCTCCTCTCCTTCACATCCTGATTTCCCTCCTTATACTGTTTTTCCTAGTAGGAGTAATGATAAAACATTCTTGAGCAGTTTTATACTTATAAGGAAAAAGAGCGGAAGAGAGAAATGGTCGACGCCAGCAAAATCTGCATTTTATTTTTTTTTTCATTTTTTTCTCTCTCTCTACTTTTCCCATGGATGGGGATACAATAAAGCTTTATATATATTTTTTCGCTGACAATGAGACTGTCCTACCTCTTTCCATTCAGGATTTTTCTCTGGCAGGGAAAAAGCTTGGTGAAACTTTAAGAGGTTCAGTGAAGACAAAAAAATTGCTGGAGAAGAAGAAAAAAAACACAGAAACAGAGACCAAAACAGACGGACAGCAACTAGCAGGCGTACAAGAAATGCCCTGACAAGACCTTGTACAGAGTACAGAAAAAACACTGACAATGAGACTGTCCTACCTCTTTCCATTCAGGATTTTTCTCTGGCAGGGAAAAAGCTTGGTGAAACTTTAAGAGGTTCAGTGAAGGCAAAAAAAATTCAACTAGCAGGCGTACAAGAATGCCCTGACAAGACCTTGTACAGAGTACAGAAAAAATCGGACTTTTTTCACTAAACGGGAAAAGCGAGAGCAACAAGACAAAAAAAATGAACAGCACAACACGAAGAAAGAATAGTAATAATAATGGGGCTGACAATCCACTTAATTTTCTAGTCAACCATGTTACCCTTTTTTCCCTCCCTTGTAGAGGATACACAATTTTTTACTCTTCGTGGCTCCTTCCATCACCGAGCATGTTACGAATGGAGGGAAAAAACAAAGAAGGAAGCAAAAAAAAAATTTTGCACTTTGTGTTGTCCTCCATTCCGCAGTCTTGCTCTTTCTACTTGAGTCGTTGAGACATTCATTTTTCTTTGTGAAAGCTAGAAAAAAAAATGTTCCATTAGAGTATAGTTTAAGCGTTCCACCCTTCTTTTGAGAGGGAGAAAGAAGGTTGATGACTTTTTTTATTCGAGTAATACTCGAAGAAAGTAAAAATGTGATTTTTTAACGGAGCTTTCTTCACTTTCTTGTTTTTGGTAGGCTAACTACCCATTAAATATGGATTTTTTGTAGGCTTCCGCTACATTTTTTATTTCATCTTGATACAGGAGCAGTAAGATAAGGAGAGTGCGTGGCGAGATAGGAGATCGCGCGGTACTGATTTCCAAGCAAGGTAAAAAAAGAAGCACTTCATAAGCAGTTAAAAACCTAGTACAGCAATAAAGGATAACCTAAGTGGCAACTAAATGTAATTTTTTTAACGGAGCTTTCTTCACTTTCTTGTTTTTGGTAGGCTAACTACCCATTAAATATGGATTTTTTGTAGGCTTCCGCTATATTTTTTATTTCATCTTGATACAGGAACAGTAAGATAAGGGAGAGTGCGTGGCGAGATAGGAGATCGCGGTACTGATTTCCAAGCAAGGTAAAAAAAGAAGCACTTCATAAGCAGTTAAAAACCTAGTACAGCAATAAAGGATAACCTAAGTGGCAACTAGAGTGCAATAATATTTGTTGGGAAGTAGGAATAAAGTTTATCTTTTAAGACTTGTTTAAAGTTCGGAGCGGAAAGTGTCGGAAAAACAAAAAGAGCTTCCGTGAAATGCGTGAGAGGATACAATTAAAAGGGGAAATGGGTCATTTTACAGCTTCCAAAATTGCTTGGGTTTTTCATCTGCTTGGGTGGTCTACCAGGTCATCATAAATTTATATTTAGCCTGACTTGGACTCACCCACTCAAGCTCGCTGCTGTGGCTGTGCTGTAAAAACTGGGGCGGAAGCTGAACGTACGTACGATATTGGTATTGACAGGTAAATTAAAAATTGAGAATATTAAAAACATGGGCGGAATGCGAGATTTGGAGTTGGAAGTTGAAGGAAATGAACTGGATGCAATAATAGGTGCTGTCAAAAAGGGAAGGGTCGCTCTTTAATGTTCCTCCACGGGATTTTATTTTTCCTGACAATTAATTTTTCCAATAATTTTTATTTTCGGAGTGCAATAACAAGTTGTATCCGCTGTGAAAGTGAAGGCTAAAATACCCTCTGCTTTCTCTCTTCCTGTTTAAAGTGTCTTCTCTACACGCGGAAAATAGCAAGCTAGTTATTTTTGGATAGATCGCTGCAAAATGAATGGAGAGCCCCTTTCTAAACTGAACACTATTTTATGTATGAATGGCCCACCTGGGAAAATGGAAATCAAGCATAAATCACCTGAGCTCAAATAAAACTTTTCGATTCCGTCCATATGCTGAGCAATCGGAAAAGTCAAAGTGTGCTGGTTTTACTGGTGAGGCTAACCGTTTTCCAACTAGTTTTCTCAGCGCAGTTCCTCTTCCAGCTCCACATTCCCAAAACAGGGCCAGGCCTGGCTCTGGACCTGTAGATGCTTTTTATAGGTGAGGGGAAATAGGAATCTATGTAAATTATAGAAAATTATAGGGACGGCAGAAAAATGCGCATCCGTGCATAGGTCTGAAGTGGATGCACTAAAAAAGCATCTGGGAAAGTCACAAAGCGGTTAAGAGTAGGCGTATATTTCAGCAAGGAAATTTGTGAATGCACACTAGACACACGAAATTGTTTACTCGGCACTACTTTCCAGGTCAAGTGTGGGAAGAAGAGAAATGTGTTATTTCAGGCTCTTATTTCATTTCAGGATTGGTGGAAATAAAAAAAGGTAGAAATTGTTGCCCTTAAAATCTGAAGACGAATTGGAGCAGAGTACTCGCGCAGCATGCAAAATTTCCATCATTTTATCTTTGTGAGGTCAAGTGCTACTTCCAGGAGAAAAAGCATCCTTCTTAATATGCTCTGCAAGGTTTGATTGAGAAGGGTACGCATACACAAAGATTGAAGGAAACGTATTGTTTGCGAACGTGCATGCAAGCCTATAAAATGAGGAAAAAAGGTGATGGTGCTGGCGCTGGAGAGAGGGAATGCAAAAATTGCAAATAAACTTTGCTTTCTCCCACTTGCAAAACGTGATGCATTCACTTTTGCAGTTAAAGTTAAACCTGAAAAATAGCAAGAAAAATGGGTTGACGGGAAAAGAGGGAAAAGATCTTGGAAAATAATGCTGGCTTTTAACTACAAGCCCCCGGAAAACCCGGAGATTTACGGAGAAGGGTACCAATCTGCCAAAATTAAAATGAGTGGCACATCCCTCAGAATAAATATGATTAGGAGGGAGGATTTCGCAGTTAACTGCTTCCCGCTCCCTACATAAAAAGTAGTTTTAGTTGTGTAGGGAGCAGAGCTGACGTGCTATTCTAGGAATGGACCAGTTAAAATATATTTTTTAGCTAAATACATAAAATAATTTTTAGCAAAAAAAGGGTATTATAAATGCAAAAATAATTTATTTTGTGGAGCAGTACAGTGTCAGTCAGCTTCATGTCGCTTAATTCACGGTTCGCCTATTTCTTGAAGCTGCAAAAAAGGAATCTTTTTTTTCAGCCGTGATCCACTTTTGCCTATCCACTTAAATGGATAAAAAATGTATTTTTGAAAGTGGCTCTATTTCTATGCACTCCATTTCCATTCCTTTTTGGAGATGCGTATGAGATTGGGAATGCTGCTGGTGGAATTGCTAGATGGGAGAAATTGTGGAGGAGACTTAAATCAAATCCTCTGACTTTATTCAATATCATAGCGTACCCTATTGAGTTGTCAGCAAGGATAATGTTAAATCCGAAGAAGGAGGGGGAGAGAGGCGAGGCGAAGGCGAGAAGAGGAAAACAACATTTTCACTTCTTTAAATTCCCATTCATTTCGAGCACGCCAGGCCGTGTGTGGTGAAGTGGAAAAAATGAATACAGTCTGAGAAAGTGTCTGACACTTGCATAGACGCAGCGCTCAGCTTCTTCTCGCCACTTTAAATAAAAAAAATTCTTACAATTATAACTAAATCAGTTTCATATCTCTTTCCATTCCAAATCTTTCACGAAAAACACTTGCATAGACACAGCGCTCAGCTTCTTCTCGCCACTTTAAATAAAAAAAATTCTTACAATTATAACTAAATCAGTTTCATATCTCTTTCCATTCCAAATCTTTCACGAAAAAGTCTAATCCTAGCCCGAGCTGAGATATTTTTCTGGCCACGTTCCACATCCATACACCACTCTTCCTTTGCACTTCACTTTTTTTGGGAAGGACACCGGAGGAACTCACGCTCACCCAACTATAGAAATGCATTAAACCCAGTTAACCTACCAAGTCTACTTTTTTTTAAAAGGGATAGGGCGGGAAATGCTGCAGACAATTATTCAGATAAGGTCATTCTTTATTACTCCCCATTATGACTGTTTTATGCTAATTTTTCCTCATTTAGTCTAACAAATCACCACCCTCTAGTATGACTTATGGGTGCAGAGGGAGTATCAAGAAGGGCAAAGTGAAGAAATGGTTGCTGCATAGCATTTTAAAATCCCGGGCACGTTTCCATTTCCCCGGCGAAAATCTGAAAATCTCACTATTTAGGCTAGACAACAAAATACTTTTATCAAAATTAAGCAAACAACTCAATTTCTTGAAGGAACAGATTTACCCCTCCCAAGTTCAAAGTAGGTAGGTATATATATATTTTTGTGGAGCTCAACTTTAATTTTAATAATAATCTGATCCATTTCCCTATCTTATAATAATCCCTATCAAAATTAATATATTTTCAACAACTTTCCACCAGCTGGGATTTTTTAGTGCGTGAGTAAACACAATTATTCCAGGAGGGCTGTGAAGCTAGTATGTATTAAAGCTCGCCGTGATGTATGAGTGGGGTAGGCATTCCCGGGAAAAAGTTTGCTGAGAAAGCAGAATCCGCTAAAATAAATTTTCGGAGATTTTCCCCAACGGTTTTTGGCATGCCAAGAGCATAATCTATGTTAAACTTGGCAAAACACTGTAAATTATTATTTTGAACCTGATGGGGTCGACAAGCGATATTAAATTATTATTTTTTGCTTTCCACTTTTAACAATTAAGTTAAACTTTTTAGAAAAAGCTTAACTCCAGGAAACGGTACGGTCGCACAGCAAGGCGCTCTTCACACTGTCACGGAGCATTTCTGGCTTCTGCCAAAAACACAAGTTCAAAAGTCCCATTATGACTTATATTAATAAGTTTAGATGGACGAAGAGTCCCTTTTGGAAAACAGATAATAATAGCTCTCATTGAAGTATTTTTTTCTTTAAGAAAGAATAGCTTCCGCTTCCTATCATAAACTATCAACTGTACAATTTATTTCTCAGCACATTCCCCATATTTGGCAGTGAAGCGGAGGAAAATGAAGAGAATTAACATTAGCTTAATCATCTGCACTTCCGCTGCTAAAACCCATCTCATTTAACTTTCCCAAATCTTATTACGTAGTCTTCGGGCATTGACGATGGTGATTTTATATTATGTCATTACACAACAAATTCAACTTCCTCTTTCTTCCTCCTTTTCCTTTAAATTACAGGCAATTTCGCCATCAAAGATTTCCTTCTTTTGGAACAGCTCCAGCAGCGCCTTCCTTTCCTCCCATGCTTTGTGTCTTCACAACTCTTTGAGACCTTCCCATATACATCCAGTGAGAAAGTAGCAGACTTTTTCATTGCCATTTATATCAAAGATGTATTTTTTCGAAAGCAAAAAGATTAGCAAAAGAAGCGGGAACAACCAAGAAGAGAAATCGTTTCCAACATATTTTTCCTAAATCACCGCGCAGTTTGCAATCTCCACCGTTTTTTTCTGTCTGAATGCGCTAATACGTCTTGGTGTTGTGTTTTTATCCTCTTCTTTCATGTTTGACTGGCTAATCTGTTCTAAATTGAATTGAACCGGGGTAAAGCCCTTTGCTTTGATTTTGATCCAGTGAAAATCTGCGGGGTTACAAGAAACGAAACTGGGAAATATATTGACGACGTACGCAGCAGAAAATAAGTAGCATACGCAGTCTGTTAAATTCACCACATCCAACGAATTAACCGGAGTTAACGACCTCCCTCGAAGGGAAATATTTTTTAAAAAGGAAAGCATAGTGAATGCCTCCTATTTTGGATGAGGAAACAAAACCCAACCCAACATATCTTAAAGGCTTGTTTCTGCTTCAAGGAAAAGATTTTCTGATTTAAAGGCAGCTTCCACGAGTAAATGCGCCCTTCATCATATCTGTAATCGGGAAAATCGAGTTTGGTTGCCTTACTTGGCATCGCGAGAAGCTCTTTATGTACAAAATCTATTTTTCAGTTGAATTGAGAGCTCTTTTGCTTAATGCCTGCTCATTCATGTTGACAGCTGCAGTTGAAGAGGGAGAAAGTCTAGACTCTAAGCAGCTTATCCTCCCGAGGAGCTGCTCTACACACGCACAAACCATTCATATTCTATTATAGGTTGTCCAACAATTTCAGCTAAGGTTGAGTGGATAGAGGCACTTTAGCTAAAAAAGAGTGCAATACAAACAAGTGCCATTTTGACATGAGTTGCGGAGAAAAGACTGCGTAAAGAAAAAAAATACTTTTAGTAGGGCACCTCTACCCCTAAAACTTATTTTTCCCCAAACTTTTCTACGTTTTTCACTACTTCCTCCAATCGGAAGTGAAATCTCGGATTTCATTTCCTCCAACCCAGCTATCTATCATTTCTGCTAGTTTGGTCTGACAATAATTTTTATATTTCTGAAAGCATTACAATTTCAAACTGCTCCGTATACTCCCGCGCTTTTCTTAAGCTCGACCTTATTTGCTCAGAAAACGCATCTTTCCCTATCGCGATCCTCATCAATTCTACTGGAGACGCCAAATGATTGCCTGTGGTAATGCTATTTCCTCTTATCAGACTTCTCGCCGGTAGCCCTTTTTCCGAAATATGATGTTTGTGCTCCATTTCCCTACCAGCTTAAAAAATTCATACTAAAATTATTCCCGCTCAAGGGGCACTCAATGCTAAAACACTCAAAGAAAATATACGACCCTGATCACGATTCACGATGAAGGATTATTATGGCGGTAATCAAAGTCGTCAAAATTTTCAGCTCCCTCTTCATTCTTTTTTTCTCTCGCTTCACTCAAAAAGAAGCCCAAAATTACCCGCCTTCTTCTTCCTCACCCACTATAGATTTACAGTTGGCGCGAAACTATAAATATAAAAACTTTTTTTTTCACATTTTGAGTATCAAATATTTGAAACTGAAAGTGCAGACTTCCCTTCCAATTCATTTCCTTCTTTCTTCCTCTTAAAAAAACAGCCATAGCCGTAAAAATAATCGTTGTGAAAAATAAGTTGAGAAAATGAGACGCTCCCCAAATCTATTAAGAGTGGGAACGAGCAAAATGTAATCTTAAAGAAGGATCAAAATTACACTTGTAATTTTATATAAGCTACGTACACATTTCACTCTAAAAAGTTGGCTATTTACTCCCTTTTTTAGTGCTAGTAGCCCCACATTCCACATTCCAGTTTTTTTTCACTATTCCAGCAATACTTTTAAATGGGAAAGTGCATATCCTTTAAATCCTCTCTGAAAAATATGGTAATATGTTGCCTAATGTTTGAAAATATAAATGCCATGTGCAGCGTAAATGTAAAAAAGTGAGTTTTTGCTGCTCCTCAAATAAACATTCCTTTCTTTTCCCTCTCCTTGTACAATAAGTGAGCACGCAAAGGACGTAACACTTTACACTTGTTATAGTTATGTCACGTCACATCACGAGAAAATTGTATTACTTTGCATGTTTTAAACCGGAGCCAAAAAACAATAGTTCTTCTCCATCTTACACGATTTCCAGTCTGTTTGAGAGAGGAAAGTGGTAAAAAACCGGAGTAAAAAAAAGTTTTTATATATTTTTTTTAAAAATAGAAAGCGTGTAAGGAAGTCAATTTTCATCCCCTTTTATTCATGCAATATGTAATCATACGTGAGATTGGCTACTTTCAGCAAACCAACACCACACAAATATAATAGCTGTGCGGTAGTGTGTGTGGTGGCATGCATATTTAATTCAAAATAATAGGGGAAAAGTGTACTTGAGTACATGGCTCTTTCTCTCTATATCGTAACTGTTATTATTTTTGAGGGAGAGGGAGAGGGAGAGAATCAGTGCCAAAGCTTAAACAGTACGGTGTGATGAGTGCCAGGAGGAATGTCATGATTATATGCCTACCGTAGTAGCAAGTAGCGGTTTTCTCTCCATGCCAAACCTAATTCTTCCCTATTATATATTCATCACTGGCAAGAGTCTTGTCGAATTTCACGATGCCGTAGTATAAATATTGTATAAATTAACGAGAACGGGAGAAAGAGAGAGAAAGTTCCCACATAAAAAAATATAAAGGAGAGGAGAGAAGCCACGTGAAAAAAGAATCAGCTTTTCTGTGTCAGGATTTTTTTAACGAAAAAATAGCATCATCCGTCCTAAAGCACATTTTACTGAAGTGAGTCTCCTTCAATATCACTCCATACACTATATTTCACCCTAAAAAAGTATTATAATTGGAGAGGAAGACGATTAAGATAAAAACTCTTTAAAAGTATTATAGTTTTCCATTTACTCTTGCATCTCTCTCTCTCTCTCTTTCTCCTTTTTTTCAACCACTTCCTCCCTTCCAGTTAGAAAAGTGGTTGGCACTTTCACATTCATTCCTTTTTCCTTTTATTATTCCCTACAGAATTTTTTTTTCTCTTGCGTTTTTCCTGCTATAGCTTTCAGTGGAGCCGTCAACTACACCAGCACATCACTGCGATGTTAGATGTGCTGATGTTTTGCATAGGTATTTTGAAAGTATGTGTCCCGCTCTGTATACAACACACAAACTATCATATTTTTAGTCCGTCCATCATGCATATCACGTGCAAAACCTTCTCGGGAGAACTCTTCTTTCTCCATAAGTGGGCTTGCTCTCACTACGTCAATGGGTTTTGATGCTATTTTCAAGGAGGGAAAGTGTACAAGTGTATATCGCAATGGCATTTGTTAGCTGTAGTCTGTAGTCAACTTTCTTAATGGGAAATGGGACCACTTTCCTACTTTAACGCTCACGCCCAATACAATTTTTGAGGATGATGGCGGGAGTGGCGATTTAGGATATTTGATTTAGAAATTAAGATTGATATGTATTCCTACTATCCATAATGATGATGGTAGCCAAGTGGCGTATTAAGATGAAAGTGTTTGTTGTTATGCTGTTGGAATTTATGCAGTGTAGAGTTTTGTAGGGTGTAGCTACTTGTGCTTTTTTCAACAGTTTACTTAAGTGGAATGACGATGACGATGGGGGCACTTTCCTTGAGAGTATTACTTCAAAAATGCGCTCCAGTTCTAGCTCCAGCAAACAGTATTTCGTTTTATGAGGGAGGAAGTGGAAGAGGAAGGCCGTCATCCGCATGACTCTTCCCGTCTTTTGCCTGCAGTATTTGATGATGCAGTACTCTGCTATTTTTTAAAGAGAGAAGAAGGAGCCTATCAAGTGCATATTTATTTATAGGATTTCATAAAGAGCATTTTACTAGATGATAAAGCTTATTTATTTTTATTTTGAGCCAATAAAGGAAAAAAAACTTGATAATGCAGTGGAATAATAGAAAGAGTCAGCAAAAGTGGGCTAGTGGGGAGAAAAAAGAGGCTGGAAAATGAGAATGCATGATTAGAGAGCAGCTTTGCAGTCGTGTTTATGGACAGAGGAAGGGATCAAAAAGATCAGAATTTAGGATCCCGGACCGATCGGAAAAGAGAGTGTGCAACGTCTCATGGAGATTAGAGATGAAAAATGGTAAGGGACCAAAAAATCAAACGGGATTGTGCAAAAAGCAGATAAAAATGTAAAGGGAGACGGCAAACATGCGACCAGAAGTAGAGAAAAAAGAGCGTTTAAGCCACTTTATGAAAAATGAAGTGGTCTTCTTTTACAGTTCCACTGCCGTCAGGATG
>JAHZND010000044.1:0-28365 GCA_027744115.1 Acrocyrtus sp. NNG-2020
TTTGCTCCGAGGTTTTTTGTTGGATGAATGTCTGAGTGCTGCTGGAAGCTGGAAGGAATTCTAAAAATAGGTAAGGTAAACGCGTAATGTTCTAATTCAGTATCAATTTCTTCCTTTTTTGAGAAGACAACAAAATATCCACTATGCTTGTCTCCAATTGATTTTAGCATTTATTTTGGTGGAGAAATACAGCTCAAGTAAAAGACAATTGTCTGTGCTGTTCACTCTCCTTTCATCTTGTATTTTTTTATTAATTAAAAGTGGATAGTTGATTTAGTCAAGGATAACGATTCAATTGGATCAAGTTTGTTTTCTTCAGTAAGATGTACATTGTACTTCATACTCACAGCTGAACTTTTAGGTTCTGTTCTATGTATAGTATTTAGTTGCAGTTACAGTCTGACAATAGTGACAATTTAGTTTACATAATTTTGGTACGCATTATCTGTCCAGCTGATCCAGCTATAATTGTCAGCAATTTATATCTGTGTAGAAACTTCCGCAATTCCTGAGGCAAAAGCCAAAATAGTGTAAAGTGTAAACAAAGTATTTTTGGTTGAAATTTCAGTTAGGAGGATCTAAGATTTATCTGACTGAACTGAAGCAAGTAAGTTTTTATTAAGAAAATAAAAAAAACCAAATTAAACAGCAGTCGCACACGTGCGTGCATGTGACATGTGACGGGAATGTTGATAATTTAATTATTATGATATATAACAATTTTTTAAAAATGTTATCGTATTGCTAGACTGTACGCAGGTAATAGGGGGTCCGATCCGATTCGATTGTCAACTACAATGGAACGCTACAGGAGCGTCAATCCCAGTGGTGGTACAATGGAGGGAAGAGTGCGTCGTGGTGAAATTCATGATCGTTACTTCTTTCCCAAATCAGTCGAATCTGGAGGGGCGCCGCACGAACTTTTGATTTCCCATGAAACATTTGAAGATCAGAAAAGAGGACATCGCTTAAATGATGGACATTTGTTTGTACATAGAGAAAGGGGGTCAGAATTTGGAAATCCAAGTTCAGACCATGGCACTAGACCAGAAAGTACAGTAAGTTTTACCACACGTACTTCAACAGGAAGTTGTTCCTCGGAAACGTCCGCTTCCACAATATTAATGAAAAAGTTAACAACTTCTCTCTACAAAACTGCGACTGGACATGGTAAAGAACTCATACCTCTGCTTCAACACTTCTTTGATTTCTCTATTTTATAAGTTCATACATTTATAAATCTAAGGTTAGGTTAGGTTAGCACTCTGTCTTTTTTTATTTATGACCAGATCCTGATGAAAAGGCGATGGAAGAAATTAATGAGTTCATACACACAGCGACTGACAAGAGAAATATTGCAAATGAGACTAGATGGATGGAGCGCCTAAAGATTCATCTTATTAAACAAAATAGAGACAAAGAAGCAAGACGCCTTGTTGAATTACACCAAAAATTAAAAGGGATGGTAAGTGCTTGAAAATGTGTGGTGGATTGTTGCATTGACGTCTTTATTGCTGAAGAAGTGGGGGAGTAAATTGAAAAGTTGAAAAGTGTTTTGTAAATTAGGGCGTCATCAAAAATCGAGAGTCTATCATCGGTCTGATGTATAATTTATTTGACAAAGAAGCTACGAGAGCTATAATGGCTGGACAAAGAAAAGTAACGCAGAGGTCGGCCAGTGAACAAAAATCTGAACAAATTAAGGATGACGGTAGCAGTAAAGAAGCAGCATGTCGTAGTGCACCAGGAGAACGGAAAACTATATCTACTGTAAAGGTCAGCAACGCTAATGTTTTTTCCACTTGTGACACAAGTTTCCGAAGTAGTACTACAGCACCAGCCTCATTACCACTGAATAGTGTGCCAAAAGTTAGTTTAGTTTTATATTCCTGTCTTATTTGACCTTTGGTTTACATTGTTTATATTTATTTTGTATTTACTTATGTATATCTTTGATGTTGTTTAAATTATTAATCGGTTAATTGGCAATTAAAAATAATATTGCATTATTTATTGTAGGCGAGCGCGAGGGAATATTTAGACGATATGGACCACACACCTATTCCCCGCTTGCATTGTTCATCTGACAATCTATTGAATCAGGAGATATCTAGTGACTCCAAGGTCCCTTCTCTGTCCAGACCAAATCAAAAAACGAGTAAACTAGATCAAGAGAAAGTAGAGCGTTGGGACTGTTTAAACCATCTCGACAGTGCTCGTCACATTGATCTAAGTTCTAATGTGAACTCTATATCAAGAATTTCCAGACTTCAGGAGGGTCTGGGTCTGCCATATAACCAACAAAGTTCAGGTTCTTTGGTTGGATCAACTCCAAACATTTTTTCGTCCACACCCATGGACCACCCTGGCCCTAGTAGCAGACAGAAACAATTTAACTTAAGAAAGCTACATGATACTCATCAAAGCACAGTTTCCTCGAGGCCACCTTCACATGCATTAACAAATTTTAAGACTTCTTCGGCAGGAACTGCGCAAACTTGTAAGTTCTTTCCAATACGATAATTTTTACAATTTTACAAATAAGCACTTTTTTATCAAAATCAAAGTCGCCTATATTCTGTCTTGTTTATATGTTGAAACTATTTTATTCCAGTTGCAAACGTTAAGTCTATGGAAAGAGATCTTATCAGAGATATTGTGTTTATTCTACAAGGAATTGATGGCAGCTATATTAAATCTACTCCAAAAGGAACTTTTGAAATTGTAACAAAGGTTAGAAAGCCCTATTGGCTTACACAATACTTGAATACTTTGATTATGAGTAAAAACTAAATGTTAATAACTGGCTCATTTTGATATTGTTAAAATTTGGATTTATAGCAATATGTTCATCCAGCATTACGTTTGCAAACGTTGAAGCTCTGTGAAATGGGCTACTGCTATACAAAAATTAGAAATTACTGTGAGCAGCCAACCACCGGTCTGATGTCACAAGGTTTCAAACAAGCGATCGAAAAGGAATTGCAAGAATACTACAGACTTCTTGCAGTTATCCAGGGAAAGGTACCATAAAGTATTTTTTTGTACCTATATTGATATTTCAATATCAATTATTATCAATTATCGTAATCAGCATTAAATGTTCTGTCTTAAAAATGGTTTATAATTAAACTAAAATGGACATTTATTTCTTTAGATACAACAAATAGTCGTAGACACCCCTATGAGCGAGGATCTACCATGGACTAAATATGGAGATATGACGATGTTGAAACTCGGAATTTGGCTGTTCGAATGTCGTCCAAGATTGCAAATTTTGTCTGGAATGGTTGAAAATTGTGCCTCCAAACGTGGTGGTCATCTTTGTTCCATTATTCATAAATATTCCCAACATGGTGATCCTCTAGTGAGCGGTTTAACTATTTCCCTTTTGTCAACAATTTGCAAGCCACTGTATATTATGTTGAGCCAATGGATTTTATACGGTGAACTGGAGGACCCATTTAACGAATTTTTTATCGCACAAGATTTAGCGTGCAAGAGGGAGCAATTGTGGCACCTCAAATATAGAATTAGGTGTGTTTGGAAAAAATATCATGATATAACAAAACAAACATGGCGTACCAACATGCTTAAAAATATTTGAATGTACTCCAATTAGGTCTGAAATGCTTCCGTCATTTATTTCTCTAAAACAAGCCGAGAAAATACTGGCTATTGGAAAAAATATTAATTTTCTGAAAGATATTTGCAATAACGCTGAAGGATTCGATGGAAGGTATGAAATCAAAGCACTGCTGGAAACTGGAGAAGGTTCGAATTTCAATTCAATGTAAATGTAATTTTCTACTTTTCATGCATCAGTTTAAATGTTGACCCATTCGTTTGTTTCAGTTGAAAGTTTGTTTATGGGGGAGAACAGTCCTATACAGTATGCAATAGAAATGTCATACAAAACTACCTCAGAAAAGGTGTTGAAAGTTTTGATTAGTGATTCTAATCTCCTAGTACATTTGAAGGCAATTAAGAAATACTTGCTCCTCGGACAAGGAGACTTCATTCAATACTTTTTAGAGCTAATTCAGTAAGTCTTGATCTTGAATTTTTTCGTATAATTTTACTTTTATTAATTTTTGCTGCCTATTATCGATGTATGTAGGTAAGAACTTCGTTTTAAGCTAGCAAATAACCTGTTGTTTTATTTACAACTTAGGGATGAGCTCAGCAAACCTGCGTCTAAATTGTATAATCATAACATCTCTGCAATACTGGAGTCGGCTGTTCGAGCAACAAACGCTCAATTTGAAAATGAAGATATATTAAGCAGATTGGATACTCGTATTCTTCCAACAAGTGACAAGGATCTTGGTTGGGACGTTTTTTGTTTGGATTACAAAGCGCATGGACCAATTGGAACTGTAATTAATTTTAGTTTTGCCGAATGAAATATTGTAATTATTTAAAACCCAAAATTCAAAATACTATATATAGGTTCATGCATTCTTTTCTTTTAGGTTCTTACCGAAGACATAATGAACGGCTATAACAAACTATTTAATAGTTTGTGGCGCACGAAGAGAATTGAAATTGTTTTGTCTAGTCTCTGGAAAAATCAAACTGTGCTTTTCAAGTATCTGCGCCTAATTCCAGGTTTGTCATCTTTCTAAGTCATGTTTTATTTTTATTTTTCGTTATATTTTCAGGTGGTAATAATATTTAAATATTTGTTTTTAAATGTTAAATGCTCTGATTTTAGAAATGGCTCCAGTGCTTCACCGATCTCAATTACTAATATCAGAAATGATTCATTTTGTTCACCAAACACAGTATTACATAATGTTTGAAGCTACGGAAGTTGCGTGGGAAAGGTTAATGGAAGATGTAAGCTAATGATAATGAGAAAGTTTATTAATAAGCTAACAATTTTACCATATTTTACAAGCTTGTATTATCTAAATATTTATGTCTTTTTACAATTTTAATTTTTTAGGTGAATAAAGCTTCCGACCTTGATGAGGTCATCAGATCACACAAGAAGTTTTTGGACACAATTATCAAACGATCCTTACTTGATTCAAGCAGTCGAGATTTACTTAATCAACTTCGTGGGATTTTTGACAGTGTTTATGAACTTCGAGCATTTCTAAATGAATTCAATGAACGAACAGAAAAGGAGGTAAAAGAGCGGAAAAACTTATTGCCCAACACGGAGCAAATTAAAGATGCCCAGCGACAATTTTTTTCGTCTTATATCATGCAAGCAAAAGGAAAAATTGAAACATTATATACGACAACTCAGGTGGGTACTTTGCTAACTTGCCTATACAATGAGAACTGTTCATAATGGTAATTTAATTTAGTAGTATTAATTAGTGAAGTAGTTAGATCTTACTGGATGCATGTTTTTCTTTTGTCATACAGGATCTGGTGCGAATGTTCCTCCTTGTTCTTAATCGCCAGCCAGATTTAACTCTTCAATGTCTCAGTTTCCGTCTTGATTTCAATGAGTATTACCACCAAAAGGATTCTAGACTTAGTCAGCCGCTTACGTTTCAGCATAGGCGATTATCTTCCAATACTTTTACTCCACTGAATATGTCCGGATCCTTTACTGGTGGTCCACTCCTGACTTCCACTTCGATTGCAGAAGGAGGCGAGGACTAGGATTAGAAGACTGTTCTACTGCGAATTTATGCAATGGTGCACAGCCCACAGTGTGAAAATAGACAATATTGGAGATTTAGGCGATTTGCTTTACGTACGCAGCAGAAACGATAACTTTCAATTTGAAGTTAGTACATAAGAATAAACTATATGTGTTGCAGGAACTGTCCATCTTGTCTGTGCATATAGGTGACAAGAATACATATTATGTTTAAAATATTACATAAATGTAAGCGTGCCAATTATAAAAGTATGCTTCTCTGCCAGAGTATGTGGTCAGTGGTGGGTACTTTAGGTAGGACTGTCTATTATGTACTTATATAGAGGTTTGATTTTGGTACATTTAGCGAAATTTGCTTTTTGATTACTTTATTCGAAGATTAAGAGGGAATAATAACCAGCTCTATTATTTATCAATATGAATACTCATTAAAATAACCTTTGAAACTTAAACCATTTCAACATATCTTTTCAAGTAAATAACAAATCACAGCCTACGTTTACTTATTTCGTAGGCTGTGGACAAAGAAATACACCGCTCGTGTTAGTGTTTCTCTTGGTATAAATTAGGAATAAATTTACAAGCATTATGGAGTGTATCGCAGTAAAGCTGCAATAAGCTGGATAGAATAAAATTTATTTAAAAGGACGTTTAATTTCACATAGTGTTTTTATTAGCTGAAAAAGGCGTGCAACTAAAATCGAATTGCTATTGACATTTTTAGTTACATCTCATAGTGTGGAATTTAATGTATAGGTACAGGTATTTTATTCCTTTTGGAATTAACAATAATTGATTACTTACAAATAATAGTAATGTCACGTTAATTAATTATTAGTTAAATCAGCATTCCTAAAACAACATTAAATTGACTAATTAAGTGAATCATACATCAGACTCTATACTTCCGGATCTGGAAAACTTGGTTGTACTAGCTCGTCTACCGTTACCAGAAACTCCTTCATTTCCTCGTTCAATTGGCTTGGAAAGCTCGCTAGTTTCTTGGTTTGCACTGATTATTCTACTAGTAGTACTACCTTTATATTTATCACAATTTCCACTATCACGGGCGTTAGCACCTACGCTAGCGTCACTTTTTGATGCAAAATGATTCTTGTCAAAGGATATGCTACAGTCATCCTCTTCACTTAACTTTCTATATCCTAAGCATCGTGGATTAGCATTTGTATTGCTCTCGTCATCTATCATTATAAAATTGGCACCCGAAGAGCCTGAGCTTCTGTCAGACTGATTTTGTGACTCTTCAATAACTGATAATTTCTTTGATAAGTCAAACTTCCCGTCTTTTGATGATGAAAGATCACTGTCCACAGTTACACTGATTCCAGACGTCCTTCTGGAGTCCAGAGATCCCGTGTCATGCTCAACTGAAGACAATGATCCGTCATGGGTGCAGTCAAGAATCCGCGATTCTGACCGAGACCTACTTATATCCGAAAAGGAGCCATAGGAAGAATCGTCGCGTTCTAACCCGCTTCCTGACGATATCGATGAGAAACTGGAAGATACTGGTTGAGAAGCTTTAAAATAATTATTGGGGTCTTTACGAGGTCCCTGCGGTGTAATAAGTTCAGGTGGAAGCTTATCCTTAAATTCAAAGTTTGGAGCGGTAGATGGTTGACTAATTAGAGATTTCCTTACTACTACTTTTTTTGGAGTGTCTTTGCGATTAAAAGTTGAGGTTACTGGATCACCTCGCTTTCCTTTTAAGCTTCCTGTTTGTTGCTGAGCTTCCAAATCTCTCTTCTTCATGGTAAGGACGTCATAAAAATCAGAACTGGAATTGTTCTGGTTAATTGATTGAACCCATTTTTGTCTGTCTTCCAGATTAATAGAAGCAACAGTTATGGTATGATTCTGACTTAGCACTGTCGTCCCATTTGATAGCGTTTTGCAGGTTTTTATCACGTCCGATGGTAAAGAACTTGTCGATTTTTTGTACAAAATGAAAGTAAATAAATCGCTGGGTTTACTGCTGGTCACCTCTTTTGCATGGACATTTTCAAGAGGAATTATTCCTCGGGGGCTTTTGTCCGTTGTAAATTTGAAGTAGTACAAACAGTTGTTGCTCAGGATAAACCATCTCCTTTTCCATGTTTTATAACCGCCCTGCTTCCATAGCCATCCTATTGATAGAAAACACAAAGGGTAAATTGAGTTTACTTTCACCGGGTGAAAAGAGAAAAGGGAAAGTAATGAAAAAAGGAGCAAAATCTTTACATTCACACACATATTTAATAAATTATATTTAGTTATGATTACCTTCAATATTCGGATTGAAAAAAGTCAAAATCAGATCATTGGCGTCTTCTGGAGGTATCTTAAATGGCTCCGCAAGAATAGAATTGTACATGTGAACTAGAAAACCTCTGTTCAGAGACTTTCCACTATCAACATCTCGATTCATTTGAATAAATCGCTCCACTGTTGGCTTATCCTGCGTAAAGGAAATTGTAATTTGTTACAATAAAATTAAATTACATATAGGTCTTGCGCCTAAAGATTATGGGATCTTACTCTACGCGAATAAACAATTCGAATATTATTTTATAAGGATTAAATAAATCATTATGAAACACAGACTTCACAAAAAGTTTTAAAAGTGCAGCATACAATTAATTTATCAACTGACGATAAGTACCTTAGCCACGTCGTCTGGAGTATTCTGTAAAATATCATTTTCCACTAGAAATTCAATTCCTTTCTTGGGATCCATATTAAATTTTTTTATTCCTTGAATTATGATTTTTGTCCTCTTTAATTCTTCTTCAGTTTTTGTCGTGGTGTAGTCGAAATTGTGTCCGTGATCATCTCGAGTTGGGTCAATTGATTCAGACTGCTTAAAATGGTCAATTGAGTAATTTCGTCGAATTTCATCATCGTCGCTACTGCTACCGCTACTACGAACGCCAGGTTCCGTATTATTACTTAAAGCCCCCTTTTCCCGTTGATTTCCACCCATGGTATTAGAATCTGAGGGATGTCTCCCAGAAGACTTTGATGTGAACATGCTGGGGTCAGGACTACGACTTCTTCCTGCTGCTCGATGTCGCATGAACTCCGTCGTTTCTCGTTTCTCAGGCTTTTCCAAATCCTGTAAAGACAAAGACATGATTCAGTCCCTGTGTCAGTCTATTGTTTTCGTAGTAAGCCTTTTTTCCTTCACACTAAATTTAAAGATATATAGGTAGGTATGTGTAATAAATTTTCTTATATTTCCTTATGTTTGGTTAGCTTATGCAAGAAACGTTAAGTCATATGAATGTGTTCGATTCAAGTCGAGGTCATTTCAAGATAAATTTGAGCCGAGATGTGACTCATTCATTTTCATTTATCCATTGTGTCTTGTGTCTATATTGCGAAGTGTCGTAAATCATAAATCATTAACATCAATTAAGGATGCTAAATCTGTAGAGCCAACGGCATATGCTGAAGTACTATTTGGTATATGCGCATTAACTGTATATTTATGCTTGTCATCACATCATTGATCACCACAAGAGCAGCGCAAACATTTTACGAGACTTGAGTGAATA
Source organism: Acrocyrtus sp. NNG-2020 (assembly GCA_027744115.1). NCBI lineage: Eukaryota > Metazoa > Arthropoda > Collembola > Entomobryomorpha > Entomobryidae > Acrocyrtus > Acrocyrtus sp. NNG-2020. Next base: position 9,184 of record JAHZND010000044.1, read on the forward strand.
TGCCTGTACCTCGGTAAAAGTTATAGCTAGAGCTGTAACATAATATAACATGGTTTCAACATTTGTCACTATAAAACTATAAAATTCAGTTTGTTTGAAGTGCTGTTTAACATCCAACTAGCATTGCCTCTTCCTATTTCACGAGTGAACGTTCATACTTAACTGCATCAACTTGCAGTTGCAGGCAAATTTACATGTCACATAGCCTACTTACCAAAGGCAGCTGCCACATCAAGTTTCATTAACTCGTAATTGCAGCGAGGCACTAAACAAGGGGCACTTTGAGTAAACATGTTTTGAACTACTGCTGCACAAACAGCATTAGTCATCCTTGCTTTCAGTGTTCAGAGGAAGTTGTTTTGAAGAAACTTAAAAGAAAAATTCGAATAATGTGCAGACGATACAATCACACAAAAAAAAAGTAAGCGATTGACTATTGACTAATTGCGAGAATATTTTAGGAATCTCCTTCATACTTAAAGCAGGAATTAACACGAAGAGTCAAAAACGAAAATCTTTTTTTCACACATGCCGTTCGGGCAGCACTACAGCTAACTCGTTACCCTCCCACTAATGACTAATTACGCATACATAAACTATATTTAGCTACCTATTTCTTTGTTGTTAATTAATACACAATACACGCTGAGACTCATTTGATTATACCAAAACTGCTAGCAGCGACCGACCAACTATATTTAAAAAAATTTATAAAGCCGTAGAAATACAAGTTCACATTGGTAAAATGTCTACTATCTTATAAGTCAAGGTTTCATACACAAATTATACGCCTACAGTCATTGATGTGACGATGTACAGTACAAAGCCTAAAACCGTGTTTGGAGTTTTAATACCTAATTTCTCACTAGTTGCTCATTATTATCTTTAGCAAGTCATTAGCCATTACAATATGGTTTGCTGTCTGCCACTAACTGGCTGCACTTATTTAAGCATTTCATGGACAAAATTCCGATGAGGATAAAAATATGGTTTAATGCTCTGACAATTGCGACAGATATGTAGTCGCATTCATCTTTCATTTTTACTGCTTTCGAAATATATAAATGTTTACATTATTACCACAGGTTATCTTTTATAGCTAACATAACTTCGGTACATAATATTTTGCATGACCGTGTATGAACAAAGTGCAATATTGAGGATTGTTATTGCGGTTCACATGAGACAAACGAAAATTACAGTTCTAGTCTTATCAGTTTATGACAAGCAGGTTAATTTCCTCATAAATTAACCCATGTGCTTTCTTATATGAACTTGATTGGTTTGCTCGTTTGATCCCGTCTAATCTAAACTGCGTTCTACACGAACATGAAACTTTTCTGAGGCAACTGTTTACCTGCAAATCATCCAGGGATTTTGACAAGCAATTCATCCTGCCTGATTGTCACTGATCAAGAAAATTCCAAACAGCAAAGATTAGATAGTACAAAACGTTTATCAGTATTCCAACAGCAAATGAATAGGTAGCAGCTCCCACCACGTAACACTGACAAAATGCAATAGTTCCAACAACTGGTGGCGTTCTCAAATTAATTTATTTTAGCATTTCGAATTATTTAAAAATAATATAGTATTTAACAAGGGAAATGGCAAAACAAATTTAATTTTTCTATTATGAAGTTTGCTATTGTGCTTGGTGAACTCAAAGAATAACCTCGTTTGAGAATGGAAACCTTAGACATTAATAGCTATACATATAGGTATGCATTCGTGGAAAAAATAGCAACGGCATAGCTAAAACGGACTGACAATGAGTACCTAATGTGTTTATAAGAACTGCATGAATATGGTGTCGTATTTACATCCTTGCAATTGCCTTGCAGCACTTCAGTATATTGCCGTATTTAGGTATGCACAAATGGTAGGTACCTTAAATCATTTTTCTCCACTGTGAGTCCGAGTAACTTCAGAAGAATTTTTCTCATACTCAAACATTCGTATTTGGATTATCTCTCTGCATCACAATCACAATCAGTCAGTACATGTACCAAGAACCGTAGTCACCGTATTCGTTCAGTAAAAATTTCCTTTTACAGTTTTGACTCATTTCGATACATATCATCCCCCTTTTTGCACTTAAGGTAAGTAAGGACACAAAATGGTACTTACTTAATGGATTTGTGGGAATGGGAAATACCAAAAAATTTAAGCAGGGCTCAAACCTACAGGACTCAAAGTTTTCTTAATTTAGGGATTTGTTGAACGAGTAAAAAAGGGGCAAATGTAAGGATTTAGTGGGCTCTGCTGTGCTTAATGAGCGATACTATTTTGAAATTGTAAAATTAGAAATGTAGAGGAGGAGAGTACTTGTAATTGCTGTAGATTTAATTGTCCCTTGAAGTTATTACTTAATTTTCATCAGTGACTCTCAATGCCTACGTACACGTTTGCTTGGCACATGCATATTCACGGTATGCGCCGTGGCGCTTATCTGTGTCATTTGCAATTATCAGTGTCCTTAAAATGTCAAATGTTACGGTTGCATCGAAGGTAGTTTCTAAATTTATATCAACTTTTACTTACATGTGTTGACTCATAGACCATCCGCTTGGATGATTTCGACCGTTTCAGTGAACCAAACATGGATATCATGGAGGCAAAATGTCGCAACGAGCCCGACGGAGACGCCCCTTTGTTTCCTCTTCCCCCTTGAAAGGAAAATTTGCGATCTGTATGGGACATTTCCGACTCGGCAGCAGAACTAGATCGCCTATTACTGAAGTTTCCATATCGACTTTCAGTAGCATCATCCTCAACTATCACATTCTCTGGATCTTCCTCCGGGTAAAATACTGGACTGTGCCCTTTCTTATGTAGAAAGCTAGTGGACGGTGGTTTCCCTCGCACGGGATGTATTTTGTGAAGATTTGGAGTTGAGTTAAAGATAGGCTCTGATTTTGACTCTGCCACTAAAACCGTTCCATGAGTACTCCCCTTCGATCGGTCCCTTTTTCTTCGTAAAGTTGCAAACACCGACATGCTTACACTTTTAGCTCCGCTCCCTTTTTACAATATTATATACACAAAAATTATTCACTTAAATTTAACTGAATTATCAGCTCCTGTTTCATCCCTTTTCGGATATCAATAACTTCAGGAAAAACATATTAGTCATTAAACACTTCTTGTTAGCTAATTTTATACTGAGACACTCTTCACTGCGAATAGTTTTTCAGTAGCTTGCACTTGAAAATGCTAAAAGTAGCTTCTTGGTTTCGCTCAAAGATAATTTTGTAGACGTACACATTATTTTTGCGTCAAGGGCATTCTTAGGCAGGGGAAAAGTCCTGATAAAATCACAGCCTAATCATTTTTCCAAGCCTGTCATCGACGTAATGCTAAAAAGAAGAACTGTATGTATGAACTTTATTCTTAGATTCCACCATTACAATAATACTACAATAATAAACAAGTTGTTTTCCTTGAGGTAGAGGGCTACTATAATATCCCAATAATTTCCTGTGACACCACAGCAGACCACAAAGCAGCTCCGTTTTGGCGTACGTACTTGCTCATGCAGGATTTAGCTCAAAAACAAAGTTTTATTTCGCAATTTTTCACGTTGCGTGTAAATAAGCTGTGCCCTTTATAATTGCGCCTCAGATTTTTGCAGCTTCTTCGAGAAAATGTAATTCTCAGCTAATTTTTAATGCGGAATACGAACGCATATAGCGCTCTGACGACACACGACGATAAGGACTGCCACACTGCCAGTGCCAGTACAGATGACGATATACTCCTTGCGACTACTGCAAAACTGATACTGTTATGTGGAGAAATAACGTATTTACATCTCTCTAAATTGCACACAGTTACAGATACAGACACAGAGAATGAGAGAATACATGAGTTCACCAGTATGAAAAAAAGTGCTTTGCAGAGAATAACACATGTACACATTCAGCATAGGATCTTCACGATGAGACTCCATCCAATACATGTGCTGTGCATATTTTATTACTAGCTGTTTGTAACCGCTTCTGCATAGACATTTTTTTAGCATCGCACTCCGAAAACGCTGCTGAATGAGATGCATTCGCATTCCCCCTTTTTCTCAACTTGATCTTCTCCAAAAGAGCATTAGCGTAAGTGATGGTGATACGTGATATCGATGATGATGGTACACATGATGACGCTGAGGAGGATGATTTTTGAAGCCCATCATCGTCAATCCATACAACCGCACGTTCACAAAGTTTAAGAGTTAAGTTACAATATACGTATTTTGTCTTTTGACTTTTAGTGCACAGTTTTATATTTTGTATGTGTGTGGTTGTATGGGATCATCAGTGCTACACTAATAAATTGTGTGTCTCCTCCGTTCCCCACTGCACATACTTTATCAACAGCGAGTGAGCAAAACGAGACAAGTTTCTTGCTTTACAAGTGTAATTATTAGTCATCCACTGGAATAGCAATGGAGTGGAAGAGAGGAGCGGCGAAGAAACTGATATAGTCACACTCACATAGGCATCCCTAATACCTACACAAAAAAATATATAAAAAATTCAGCCTCTGATTTACATTCATAATATGGATCATTTTTGTATTACTTCGCAATCTTATCAATTGGCTATATCACCTAATTACTATAAAAAGTAATTGCGTGCTTTATAAGGACTGGCATGGCAGGGAATATCAATATCATAAATTCCCTTTGAAAAAATAAGACCATATAAACTATTTTATGCAGTGCGCTTTTTTGGAGCTAACCTGAAACTGAATAGGGATGGAGATCTACGAGAAGTAGATAAGATATTTTATGGAAAAAACTGTATGTTAGTGAGTTACATAGCGTGTAGGTTGGAGATATTGTGGATGTCGAGGGTTTTTTTCTCGGAATATTTTAATCCAAAACTAATCGTCCTACGCTGTAAAAGTTTAGGAAGGAGGTACATTGACTATTTTTACTTACATCATCCGACTACGACTACACATCAAATGTGATGGATGGAGCGTCAAAGGAATGAAGTTTGATGACAACTTTTGTTTGCATGCTTCATCATTATCCTTCGCGTAATCGTTGTTTGTTTCCTGTGAGCCATTATTTAGGTATAGCTTTTTTATATATTGTGCCAGTGCCAGTAACTATCACATCACTGGAGAATTGGTTGCTCGTATTTGGTAAAAGACTATTGCCACAGTGCAATTTCACATGAATCATTCATTGCATTGGTATGAAAAAAATCGAAATGGGACAATTTTGTTTTCATTCACAACATAAAACTTTATAGTAGCAAAAACCAATTGTTCGCTTATTAGGTAGGGTACATGGCTGACGAAAATCTTTGGAGGAATCACTTCACATATCAACGCTTCCTTTTCTGTTTCCTTTTCCAAACTTCCACTTCATCCTCTGGTTCATTAGCATTTATTTTAACTTATAATCAGCAAAAGAAGGACATGACTTTGCATCCTTCATCCTAATCAAATTAAAGGAGGAAGCGTGACTATATAAATAATCCTCCCACCATGCATGGCACTAACATTTTCAGAACGGTTTATCAATTTAGTAGCTGTAAGCATAATCTTGAGTTCTGGAACTTTGAACAGCAAGACATCTTCACTGGGTGGGCTCTCTGTCGATTCTGAAGAAGAAAGATAAATGAAAAAGTCAGAATGTCGTCTGAAATTCGTGGAAACGCAAGCCCTTGGAAAAACAACAGATAAACGTGTTTTACTTGTTAGGTGACAAAATGGACACGTACTCACTTTTGAGTCATTGATGATCTGCTGCCAAAAATGCAAAAGGAAAATTACAATGACCTAAGTCACAGACACAAAATATCACAATAAAATGCTTGCTCAGAGCTAGGCATACAGCCACTCCCGAGGAACGCTAGAAATATTTCTATTGAGTGCCACTGCCACTTCAAAAATATTTTTAAAGGAACTATTTAGCACTCTTTGCAATAAGCTCACGCTTTACGAAACAAAAAAATTCCAATAGTAATGGTTTAGCTGATATGAAGCTTTTTCAATAATGCTAATGATTTTAAAATGATAACGCGATAATAATGCTTATGGTTAGAGGATTATAAATTCATGTAGGACTGATAGGGAAGGAATAGCGTGCTTATGCTTGGTTTTTTGGTTTAATTGTTGCCCATTTTCCTAATCCATGATAATAAAGAAAATCCTTGCTTGTGGGAATTTTTTATTTGTACTTGTGAACACGCACCGAGCTCAAAAAATATAGTACATATAAATATTTGAGAGCTCAGACTGAGCATACACTCATCAGCTATGGGACAGGAGGATTCACTGACTTTGGCACTATCATGTGAGAAGTGTTCCATACCACTGGGTTTTTTCGCTTACGCAACAAAATCTGTTGTAGTGTGTAATTTATATGTAGAAATACAAAAAAATGTATTAACAGCAAAACCAAAATGTATAGCAAACAAGAAGTTATTTAAGGTTAATAAATGCATTGTGAATGTGAGCAGCTCTATATTATTGTGCTGATTTTTGCCAATTGGCACATTACAAAAAAAAACAGACATCAACAGGTAAAGGGAGAGAACCAAAAAAAGCTACCAGAGCATCATGCATCACATTTCTATCATCCACATCCTTTCATGACCATTAAGTAATGCAGAACAAAGTAAGGTCAGAAATTCTTTAGTTACTTTTAAACCGCATGCCATGCAAACTCGTATCGTTTGGAGTAAACATGTGAGCTGCCAATAGAGAATAGCCTATTTGACTTTGCCATGAGATTGTGAGGAATGAGAACAACAACCGAAATAACGCTTCGTAGAGGAGACTTGTGTCCACAAACACTGGTCACAGCAGCAACTGAGCAGGTGAATCAGGTGGCTCTTGCAGCTTTACAAGAAAGAAGACATTTATCACATTATGACAAAATTCTTACTTTTTTGCTTGGTTGGCTCAGGTTTGCCTTTATGCGTCCAACGGAATGACGATATAGGAAAGGGTAAAAACCTGTGGCTTTTTTGCATGCTCCTTGCGAGGAAAAACAGGTTCAGTGTTGTCTCGATACTCTACCTTCCTAGTAACAGCAACAAGTGGCAAGAAACTGAATAGCAGAACCGCTTTGTTTAATGAAATGGTTTGAGATACGTGTGCACAAGTGGAAGCTCAAAACTTGTAGAGAAGGAGTAAAATCATGAAGTTCTCATGTGTCTGATTACTATACAGTAGTAATAATGCAGAGAACATTAGAGACTAAAAAGTTGGAATGGTCAATAGCAGTCGGAAAGATGAAATGATAATTGGCAAACACTCAAAGCTTTTTTAGCAATAAAACTGGTACACACTCAGACATACACTTTATTAGAGTATGCGACGGGCTTCCCATTGTTCCACACGGTGGGAACGGGAACTTTGTGACCGAGCTTGTGGAACTAGGCATTCATTAGCGTCATCAGTATTTTTTAGTCTCTATTCAACTGGAATAGCAATAGGAGTGTTTTTTGCTCTCTAATCTCTGTCATCAATGTTCTGCTCTTGCATTTTTAGATGAAATATCTAGTCTACAAATCTATGAAGTCGATGACTGAGCTACTAAACGCATGCCAAAAATCTGCGCGACATAAGCAAAGCAAAAAAAAAAAAGATTTCATGCCTGCATCATGCTTGCATGCTTGACGCTACACTGCCCTAATTATAAATTATAAGCTTCACTATTCCAACTAGGTATCTGAATCAATCCAACTGTTCCTTTTACCCCTTTTCGAAACTATATTCCTTGGATATTGAATAATAGTCATTTCGTTTGCAAAAATAAGAGGCATGATAAAAAATGTATCGTATTCATTTTAATGCAACTAAAGCTTGATGTGTCCATAATCACACTATCCGATTTGATTTGGTCTGGTTTGAATACATAATACATCCATCATAATAGTTTCCTGCTCACTACTCGACATGGTTAGGTACTTACTTGGCACTTCTCTATCCAGCAATGATGAGCTGAAACTTGAAATTCAATTGCAGTGCATAGTCAAAAAGTGCCAGTTTTGAAATCTAAAAAGTATTTACCTCTTTGGTTATTATACTAGAGTCGTTCAGACCCTCAATTACAAAAGTACATACTCATGTCAGTAATTGTTCACTTTCTCCCATAAATCTGTATATACCAAGTGATAAACAGGACAATTCACTTCGAAACGCAATTTAAATTTTATGAATTTCCCACAGCTTGGACAACAAGAAAAATAGACCAGGCTATCATCATTGATGTGTTATCTGTTTGCCTGTTGATATGCGAGTAAGCATGAAACTTGACTTGACTAAACTCACTAACAAAGTATTGGGGGCATTACATATGTAAATCACAATTACATGGTGTGTGTAAGCTAACTTCAGATATCAAATTGTCGCTCTTTTTCAGGGTTTTCCAGCAGGTAGGTACTGTAGGAAGTTATTTTTCATCTAAAAACCGATGCGGTGGGATTCAACCGATCTTATCTGAATATGAATCAGTTGATTAACAGCACGATACTTATTAATTCCGCATATTTATACATCGGTATTCAAATCAAGGTTATGCGATATGATAATTTATTGTTAGGAGCGCAAAAATGGGAAACATATTTTTTACAAGTAAGCTTGAAGAACTCGTACTCGTAATACATTAGATAGTGATGAATTTTATGCTTATGGTATTAGTAATAAGGAAAGTTCCGATACTACAATATTATTGTAATGCAGAAACTTAAATTGAAAATGCTTTCATTGTTATGAAATTTTGCACAAACAATGCGATAATCAATTATTATCGGTATAGACATGGCATGACATATTAAATTGTACAACTAGGTACCTACTTTTACTTTGTTCACGTAAGTAAATAACTAGCACGAAACATTGAGACTGACAATGAGACTTGTTTAGCTAAACTTACCCTTTTTCATTGTAATGCTCCATTTAAGGCAAGTCGTGCGCTACAGAATAATATACATACATAACTGGAAATATCTTATCAGATAAATTGATAAATGCGTTAATTTAAAACGATGCGATTGTTCTAATTTAAGTAAAACTGTAGTTTTGTTGATAAACCTTAAAATATGTCTGTTTACTTTTAGCCACTTGCGTAAGGCATTTCTTGTTATTCTTAATTAAGCCTTCTCGTGTACAATATGAGTGCTATGAATGATAGACAGGATAATCTTAAATTACTTATCAGCAACAAATCAGCGTCAGACGTACACCTAAATTCTTCCCTTGACGGAATGATTTGGGGCAGGTTTAGAATCAAGGAAAAGCCAAAGCCTCAATACCGTAATGGCATATTACTCTTGTATACACTTCGCTAAATTTTATTTTGACACAGTCAGTTTATATTGGCGTATGGAGCCAGTCATTAAAAATATTTTGAAAAAGCAATAGCACATTTATTATTGCTTGAAAATGAAGCTATACAGCATATTGTCTCAGCTAGTTCTTATCACTGGACTAGTGTCACAGGGTGTTACAGGACAAGACTTTAGACTTCCGAAATCTATTGTTCCTACGCATTATGCATTACAGTTGCAGCCTATTTTAGACGAAACTCCCGGTTTCACTAGATTCACTGCACCGGGACATGTAACATTCACAGTGAACTGTACGGAGGACACCTCAACAATTAAAATACATGCTTTGGACTTGACTATATTGGAACATTCTACAACGGTATACAATAAACGACCAGATTAAGTACGCATTCTTTAAAGAAAAATTATAAATAACTTTATCATCTTGCTTCTGCTTGTTCGAGTAGGTTAAGAATTTGGAGGATGGACACCTTTTGAATATTGCCAGCTTTGGCACAGAACCCGTTCACCACTTTTTTGTTATCAACCTCGTGGAAACGTTAAAAGCAGGAAGTCAGTATGACATATTTGTTGAGTTTATAACGCCAGTTTCCCAAACGCGTCTAGATGGAATGTATTTAGATGAATATGTCGATCCTGCAACGAATGAGACTCGGTATGCTTTAAGTTACATACATATTTACAAATTTTGTTCGAAATTAGCCAAACCATAGGTAACTAAAAATGTTGGCTCATGGCTCCTTTCTCCTCTATCCAAAGATATGTGGCCACAACATTATTTGCAGCTATTAGTGCCCGAAGGTGTTTCCCAAGCTTTGATGAGCCCCAACTAAAGGTATGTTAGATTGCTCTTTTTCTTCAACTTGATAAGCAGCGCTATGTTAAGGTTTCCTTTTCCTCTCTGTAGGCTGTGTTTACAATCACGCTGGCCAGGAAAGGAGACTATCACTCACTTTCTAACATGCACGTAGCCTCAACGGAGCCCATGTATGTACTTCCCAATACTATATAATAGTATAATTTCTGCGAAAAAAGCAGGGCATTATAAGCACCAATTAATTAACGATCTTGTTTTTCACTTTAGGCCAGGTATGGATGGATGGTATCTTGACAAGTTTGCCCCAAGCCCAAAAATGTCAACTTACTTGGTGGCAATGATTGTGTCAGATATGACTTATGAAGAAGCTACCGCTGTAAAAAATTCGGCAGATGACACAAGATTTCGTGTAAATGATTGTATTATCGCCACTAAGCAATTTTAACCTAAAGTTTAAGGAGCCATTGGTGTGTACACTGGCTTAATTGGCTTAACTGTTTACAGGTGTATGCTCCATACTATTTCATCGATCGTGGAGGTGGTCTGTATGCGGTCAATCAAACAAAAACTGTTCTAGGCCAATTTGAAAATTATTTTGACAGTATTTTCATGCTGCAAAAGTTGGATTCTGTATCTCTTCCCAGATTCTTCTTCAGTGCAATGGAAAATTGGGCGTAAGCAGAAAGCATCTTCTTAAATATTTACGTACTGGAAGTTTTGTAATACTTACACCTGCCTACGTAAATATTTTTTGCAAAGGCTGATCACGTATAATGACCGGGTGCTTTTGTACTTTCCTGATGAAACGACGGAGCCAGAGAGATATCGCATAACTAGCATCGTCGCTCATGAAGTAGTTCACTATTACTTCGGCAATTTAGTTACCTGTGAATGGTGGACGTGGATTTGGCTGAATGAGGGCAGCGCAACTTATTGGAGTTACCTCGGGGTAGAACTAACCTATCCCGAATTTAATCCCTGGGAACGCTTTGTTAGCGATACATACCAGGTTGCAATGGAGTATGACGTAACTGCAAACACTCATCCCGTAGCTAATGAGCCTCAGAGCACTGCAGATATTGGAGGAATATATGATGCAATAGCGTACCAAAAAGGTGCCTCCCTTATACGAATGATGCGCTTCTTTTTAACAGAGGAAGTGCTTCAGAATGCAATTAGAAAATATCTCAAAGAGAAGTAAAGCTACAATTAAAAATTCAAAAAATATTTACGAAACCATTTGAAATGAGAATATTCCCATAAATTATCATAAATTTCCCATTTACAGTGAATTTTCAAACGTGGAGCAAGACATCCTGTTTCAAAAATTACAAGAAAGTTCCGATGAGTCGAATGTGCCACTTCCGGCATCTGTCAAAACAATTATGGATACATGGACGAAACAATCTGGGTACCCTCTAGTTCGAGTGTCTAGGTTAAATCGAGGTCAAGTCAGTTTTACCCAGGTAGGAAAGCTAACCTGAACTTTGTAAAACAATTTAAATTCCGGGTAGCATCAAATGTGCCATGCAAGCGCTTCATTTTCCTCCAGGAAAAGTTCAACCCTAGTGCCTCCTCACAAGTAGCTGACGATGAAAGATGGTGGGTCCCAGTATCAGTTTCTATGATTCTTCCTGAGCCGAAAGACATATTTTTCTGGATGTCACCTGAAGAAACTGACACAATCGTAGACATTCCCGATAATGGAGTCTTTGTCGTAAATCCAAATTCTGATGGTATCAACTCTAACATTGCATTAGTAGAATGATAAATTTACTCGCTAAAACCTTAGATCATGACATGAATGAAATGATTTTTTTGCCATTACAGGCTACTACAGAACTCTGTATTCATCAGAGTTACTTTCAAACTTGATTGCACGCAAGTCCAATTTGAATGGATTACGGCAATCTGCTAAGGCTAAATTACTAGATGATTACATTACCTTTTTAAAATATGGTAAGATGGAATTAAGAGTACTTTTAATTTGTAACCCTAACTTGTTATCTAGAGATAGTGTAGTCTCACTCTCAGCTTTCTCCTTATTTTGTAGGTATGACAGAGGTGGATCTCGAAACAATTCTAGATGGATTTAATCCGGAAACCGACGGACTCCTTGTCTGGCAGACCATTTTTAAGTATTACAGAACCAAATTAATTGAGAATGCAAAAGCTGACATTGTGGCAGCGAAAAACTTAAAATCCAGAATTCAAGTAAATCCATAATTTAAATTTCCTTTTTATCGAGCAATGACCTTTAATTAAGCGCAAAAGTACAAACAATTAATCATTTTTAGGTAACTCTCCTGCCACTGATTCAATCAGCTTTGGACATTAACTCAATATATAAAGAAGAGAAAGGAGAGAAAGCAATTCTGAAAACTGAGCTGCTTTTCTGGTCATGCTTTCTTGACTCAAGCCAACTTATTTGTGAGAACTATGTGGATAAGACAATGAGAAATTGGATAATTGCAAAAGGCAGACACTCTCCGTATGCTTTTCTTTACGTTAAACGTTATATTCTTTCTTCCCTAAAGAACTAAGATTTCTATTATAAAATTTACTTGTTTTTGACAGCTTTCCAGTAGATTTTGAGGAAACCTACTTGTGTATAGCCGCTTTTTTAAGTAATTCATACGGACATAAAATATTCAAAATGTCGGAAGAACAATCCACGTCTGCAGGAAGAGCTCGATTATTAAGCGCTCTAACGTGCTCTTCAGATCGAACCATATTACAACAGTTAGTTTGAATAAAACTTTTAGCCGATGAACAAAATTGACCTATGTTGTGCAGCAGGTTAGATAATATTTTTTTTTTATTTTTAGGGTTATTCCACATCTTCAGGAAGGCCTTGGAAGACTTGGTAAAGACTGTACTGCTGATGATCCGCTATATCTACGAGCAAAATTGAGGCTAATGCTAAATGAGCAAGCTCGAGACTTGCTATAAAGTATAAATAGATAATTTTGTTAGTATAAGAAAAAGACATTGTCTGCAGAAGATGACATTTTTCCTTAAATAATAAATTGGGTAACCTGACGGTATAACCGGCTGCAAAGTAGGTATGTACAATATTCTAAAAAATAGTTTATTAAAACACCACCTGAGGATGATTGTCTCAAAATTAAAGGTTCGTTAGCAAATGACAGAGAGACAGGCAGACGAACATGTCTGAACTCATGGGCTACTTTGCATGCATAAGGAAGGGTGATGATGAAATAAATTAAATACAATTTCGAGATAGGCCGTATAATAGTATAAAATAGTATTTATAGGTAAGGACATTCGGTTGATCATATTAAATTAATACAAGCGTGAATTTAAATAAAAGACCATGTGTCGTCCTGAGAGCATAAGCTTAAATTCGATTTATGCGTTGTTGCCGTTCGGTAGATAGGAATTTAACGTTGTACTTGAAATTGTAAGGGATCCTGAGCACTTTGAAGAGAAGAGTTGCTTTTGGCACTGGAATACTTTTTTTTCTTATTTGCCCCTTTAAAATGAATTTAGCTATAAGCCATGTAATTAATAGGGAATTGAGATGTTCAGAGGATAATTAATGATTTGTTTTGCATAGCAGGAAGTTGAGAAATGTCTCATACGGGAATAGGTCGTTACGTACTCCTAATACTGGAAGCCATCGGAATTCTATATGGATAAGGTAGAAGCTTTCTGTTGCATAAAATTTAAGGATACTGAAGCAAGCAACAAACTGATTCAAATTCTAATTGAATCATTCAATTTGCAATGTCATTCACCATACCTTTCCAAATGTCTTAAAATGCTTCCATGAATGCCGCACGGATGCAAAAGTAATATCAGGTACAGCCGCTGCTACTGCTATTAGCAGCATCAGCAGCCAAAAGCATACAGAACTCATCATGCTGAAGTACACATGACGGTAATCCCCAGCGTCTAGTCCAATCCCGGTTCTGTTAATGTAATATCGATTTAGTTTTATTAATTATTTGATGCATTTCCTGCCTACATAGCAATCAATTGATAGAAAAAATGTACTCACAAATCGACTTCCGAATATATTCCGGTAATGATGAAGTATGAAAGATATGAAAAGAGCAGCGACCCAAAGAACCACCAATTTAAATATTTGGTTTCGATCAGGATCTACGTAAGTTAGCATTTTTGCATTACAATCGGTAGTAATATCCATAAGAAAATTTACGACCTACCTTGTTATTCGTAGCAATAACTATGCCCGTAAACACAACTGTTCCAAAGCTCATCACATTATCAATAGAATGAAAATTGTCCCAGGCAAAATATGGTAGAAAGTAGACAACCACGGAGTGCCATAAGGAAGATATAAGCCAAGGCATGAACTTTTTCACTGTCATTAATGCATTCTTCTGATTTTTCTTATAAAGGTGTGGATTCTTCAATAGTGTTTACGGCCGAATGAGGCTGCTCCAACAATCCATAGAAGAAAATTGGCACGGAGGAAAAGAAAATGTTGAAGCACATCAGAAACAAGCCATGAAGCAAAGCCTGTGAATAATGAAAGTAGAGTGCATATTAATTATTGTACCAGCAACAAAAGTAAAAGTTTATCTGCACGTTGCAGGTAAAAGTTCCTACCTGTGTAGAAAAGTTGGAGAAGAAGGAAAAACAGAACTGTGGAATAACAAAAACTACATTTTTGTAGAAAAAGTAATTAGCCAAGTTAGCTAGTCTGACGTAGTACCAGTGTCCGTGAACTAAAATAGCTCTTCGTAAATGGCCAAACTTTGCCAATGCAAAATCTGCACATCTAGCAGCTTGCACTTTCCCCAAAATCCCGATTCCGACGTGAGCTGCCAGAATCATCGCACAGTCGTTTGCCCCGTCTCCGACGGCACAGCAAGTCGGCTTCCCTGGAGAATTTTTAACCATCTGAACAACCTGAGCCTTCTGAAGAGGTGCCATTCGACAGCATACAACCCGAAAAGCTTTTATTGAGACATCTCGAAGAAGATCCGAACATTCCTTAAATGCCATAGCTAAACTGTCACCGTCAATTACAAGGCAGGTGTTATCAGAAGAATCCATTTCCTTTTGAATTTCCTTCAGTCTGCGACTTATTTCTTCTCCGTTAGAAGATTTTGTCACTACGTACTGCTTACTTGATGCAGTAATTAAACCGCACGATACAGCTACATTAACACCAGTCTCGAGCTTGTCTCCTGTCAACATCCACACCCTAATTCCAGCAGCTGCAAATGACTGTAATGTCTCTGGTACAAAATCTTGCAGTTGATCCTCTACCCCTGTGGCACCAATCAATGTCATGTGAGCTTCTATTTTGCTATACACTTCGCGAACTTTCTCCTGCCGGTTTTTAATTAAGCGTCTTGCGGCTCGCAATTCCCCATTAAACTCTTCATACTCCTCATTCGTCAGCTTCCTAACAGCCACCGCCAGAGTTCGAAGACCCATCTGAAATTCAGTTCAATGAATGCTATGAAGATCAATTTACTAGTCATAGCTCACTCTTTTTTTTTAGTTTTTAGCCTACCAGTGCAAAGTCCATGACATGCTTCAGAGTTTTATGAGTGGGACCATGGTCGCATTTAGGAGCAATACTGGACTCAGCTCCTTTTGTCAGCAGCCACTTTTCCCCTTTCTGATTTTCTACAATTACGGACATGCACTTCCGATCTGGAAAATCAGAACTAAATGTTACAAATAGGTACATAACCTCAGGCTAAATTGTAGAGAAAATCAGCTTATTACCAGCGTCAAACTCCAAATGCATTAAACGTTTGTAATTCTCAGGTTGCCCCATAACGTCTATAGTCATCACGTCTTCTTTCTCTCCTCGATATATTATTCCAAGCCTACATTAAAAAAATATAGCTACATTAAAAGTTTCTACTGATTAAATATGATAAACAAGCAGAATTTTTTAACATACTCTTCGCACGACTCCAGTAAAGCTTTTTCATCTGGGCTAGAAGCTTGGTATTCAACAGCTTCGCTGTCAAATCCGCGATTCTGAAATCCATTGGATAGCTCTAGTGTCGGTGTCACTAAACTTTCTCTTCTTCTCAGCAATTCCGAAGGTTTCTCTTTTTTAAAAAAGCGTAAATCAGTGAATGAGCTCTTCGGGGGCCCATTGTCAAAGCTTGATCGTCTCTTTGGCACAACTTGAACGGAGTGGCACAACGCAAGTGTCTTAAAGAAGGTAAGAATGAGCTCCGTGTTGAATACGCTCACAGGTTTCTTACTCGTGTCTGGTTTGTGGTGCCCTGGGTCTATCAGGTACAGCTTTCCATCTTCCGTGTACTCGTAGCGAACTGACTCGATGGAGCAATGGCGAAATTGCATTACATTCTGCGTCAATGTCCCTGTTTTGTCAGAAAACAAGTAATCGATTTGACCAAGTTCCTCATTGAGATCAGAAGTATTACAGAGAGGTTCCCGTCCCTCGTCGTCCACCATTTCGTTGTCCCACACGAAAAATTTGCTCCCCCAAAACTTTTGCAGTTCTGCAATGAAAATTAAAGTTTCATAAAGTATACCGGATGCAATGTGGAATAGGCTATCACATCAAATTAAGTCAAACCTATTGTGACGTATAAAGATATCGGGATGATATAGTTAAAAAGAACGAAGAAGGATGCGACCGTGTTTATAACGGAACCAAAGGTATCCTTGCCTTGGTCCTTTGCATACCAAGGATCTCCACCTGTAATTTAGTTAGAGTAAGTAAGATGCTTAACTACTCTGATCATAACAGATGTTGAAATTTCAATCAGTACCTTCGGATCCAGGATACCAGTCAACTGTGTAGTGCATGATAGAGCAGAATGCGACCATGAAAAGGAGCATGATAATGAAGAAAATTAAGTAGTAATTTACGGCTCTGCAAAAGATTTAGAGTTAGTATTATTAGGGTAGGGTGCAACAACGATGTGATGACTCACTGGAAATTTAAATTACTTCCATAAGAATGTCATACTTTTCAACAGTTGAAAACTTTGACTGGCTCTTTTGGGAATTTTTTGCTAGTCTTGTATCTCTCCCAGTGTAAACCACAAGCCCAAAAATGTGGTCTGTGTTTTTCAGTCTGGTTCCTCTCAGAACGATATTATCCATTGATAAGGGGATGGAAAGGAAATCAGTCATTCCTTGTCTAATAATTCCGCTCCTTAAATCGGAGTATATCTCGGATAGAGAATTTGGCTGTCCCGCAAAAAAATAAAATAATATGTCATTTCTGCACAGAATACGCATATCTGTCTATAGTTTCTATTATTCAGAATTTCTCCCCGAAATTGGAATATACCTCTGCGTTTTGCTCATTTGTAAGATCTGCCGTGGAGTCAGTCGGTGTCCAGTGCATGTCATGTAATAGTTTATCGGCAGGAATGAGTAATGACCCTGTAAAATCGTAAAGGTCTGCATTTGGCTGCTCACATTCCATAATTAAATGGAGGTTCTTTAAATCATTTGGTGATTTAAAATGGGGCAACCCGGACGGACAGTAGCGCAACTGTAAACATATTTTAGGGAATAAAGATGGTTATTTCCAAATATTTCACTGGATCTATCTAANAACCCGGACGGACAGTAGCGCAACTGTAAACATATTTTAGGGAATAAAGATGGTTATTTCCAAATATTTCACTGGATCTATCTAACCATAAAAAATGTATGTATTTGACATGGGCCAAGAATAACTTTTAAATTGGTTTCCCCATCCAAGTTGGCAGTGTTGATTTGACATCT
Source organism: Acrocyrtus sp. NNG-2020 (assembly GCA_027744115.1). Lineage (NCBI taxonomy): Eukaryota > Metazoa > Arthropoda > Collembola > Entomobryomorpha > Entomobryidae > Acrocyrtus > Acrocyrtus sp. NNG-2020. The sequence continues at coordinate 27,040 of JAHZND010000044.1, forward strand.
GAGATATTCATCACTTGACCCTAAGAGGAGCAAATCTGTGGGGATTTGCTCACCTGATTCCAACATTACCACATCTCCGACCTGAATATCTCTCGATTTGATTTCCTATTATGTATATTTCATTAGACGATGTTGAAATCAGGATTCAAGGTTTACTCCAGTATCATGAAAACGGCGCGTTGTAAAACATTTTTACCGTTGCTTTGCCATTATGGAGGACTGTCACCTTCCGATTGTTCACTTGATCATCGCTTTTGTGTCTCAGCCAGTCCTCATAGCCTTGCTTTACTGCAGTTACCAAAATGACAAATACTAGAGGGGATATAGCAGTAACAGGGTGAACCGGGCTGTCTATTAGCGCCTAAAATAATATATTAAAGCAAAATTACTCTCACTCCCAGCCAATCTTCATTTATCGACTAACCACATAATATATCATGTTATTAATACGTGTATTTTTGTTATGAAGAGGTTAATTATGGTCTGGTAATTATGGTAGAACAATTTGTAGTCTTAAGCTAATTATGGTAAGGAGCTTACGGGTATGCAAATTATGGTAAGAATTATAAAATTTTTTACTTGAACGTTGACACAAGGAGAATTCCTCACTCAGGGTGGAAAAAGGAAAGCAGGGACTTGGACATCGAGTACACACCGATGTTCATTTATGGAACTAATACATAATAAGGGCTAGATGAGATAGTTTCCATTCGCTTTATTTCCGGACTGATTTGAAGCGGTTCTCAAACAAAAATCTACCAAGCGGATAGGCCACCACATAATACCTCCGCGACACCGTGGATTGGTTTATGGGGTAAAGTAATGGGGTCAAAAGCCAGAGCATAATTAACCTCTCCATAACAAAAATCCCATTAAAAACTCGTGTCCGGTTGCCAAATCACTTACTTGTATGAAAGATACAACCAAAAAGTAAAAATTAACTACTCTTCGAAACTGCTCAAATAGGTTTTTTGGTAGGAAATTCCATACGCTGTACTGTAAAATGCGAAAAGTGCAACGTTTTTAATTCGTTTTAGATACTTCATTTTGTTTTCGCATTTATCCATAAAGTAGTATATTTCGTTAACGTACTCTCGACGTGATTATTAAGTTATTGATAAACTTTTCCGGTTGTGCGTCATGCTTTTTCGGAGCGTTTGGCTGAATAGAGTGTCTGCGGACCGATCTTGGTCTTTGCATTGCATCGTCAAAATCGGTGACTGAAGCATCATTGAACTGGACATTAGCTCCTCTCTTCGCAGCACTTTTCCTCCTTTCTGCAGCCTTTGAATAACTGAAGCTCTCGCTGTCAGTATCCCTTAAAAA
>JAHZND010000045.1:0-12138 GCA_027744115.1 Acrocyrtus sp. NNG-2020
ACACATTACCCCTTGGACTTGAACAGGTGGGTGAAGTTTGCCGGTCGAGTCATGAATGCTGAATATGGTAAGATAAAAATTTCTTTAATGAAAATAAAATGCTACAAATTATTCATTCCATTTGGAATTGTTAGCAATACAATAAATTTGGATATTATTCTTTGAATTTTTTTAGGAGGCGCGCATTCGGTAAGTATGTAGATGAAATTGTGGATTTGATTTAAACTAGCAACAAATAATTTATGATTAGAATAGCACTGAGACTTTTTTTGCTGACTTGAGTAGGCAGACTTCATGATGATATTTAACAATACGAAAGGCTTACCCTCATTGCCTCCCGGAAGTGATATGGACGTGGCCGCGAGAAATCTTATTAATATGTTAGTCAACTTTGGGGAGCACGGGTATGTATTCAGCTGGACACAAGTGTTTTTATTTAGTACTTAGAGTAATGGGGAGGTGGTGGTAAATTTAAATATTTTTTGAATGTTCTAGCAAACCGTTGTATCGAACAAAGTCAGGGGAATTGCTGGATATATGGAAACCTATAGGGAGCATAGATCACATGATGGTGCTGGATATAGGTCTTGTCAATAATATTTCAATGATATATGACCCGCTTCCCTCCACGGGAAGGAGAAAGATATGGGAGAAAGTAAAGTTTTGACCTTTTCAACTACCTTCAACTTCTCAGAAAATGTAACTAAACTGCCTTCTAACTCATTTTATTTAAGTTTTGCTTAATGGACAGATGTTAAAATGGAATTTTAAATAAAATGGGCAGCGCAAGATTTCTTTAATTTAATACAATTTTACATTCTTGATCTTTTTGCTTGTTGTGCTTGAAATATATCCCATTTCCAGCACTGAAGCCGTGACAGAGCAATAGTGGAAACATTATTCCACATTCTAGGCATGGCATGTACGGCTTCCATTAGAAGGAAATTGTTACCCAACATTGTAAGAACATTGACATGTTTTGTACATAGGCAAATAATGCGCTAAACAAGTTCATGGTCAGGATTTCTTCTGAGGGAGGAACGAATAATGTTTTATTTATTACTTTTTAGGTTTAGGTGTTAAGTAGCAGACAAAGCGAAAATTTTAAGCCAATATAAAATGAACATTGAACAATATTAAACATTATCTACAGTAGCATAACTCTACAATGCAGGGAATTTTACATAACAATGCAGTTTCTTCACTTGGAAGGTTTCCCATTCCACTCGTTACCTCTTAATATGTTCAAATTAACATTTGATTTGGTAAATAGTAAAACAGGCAGCTGCACTGTAATTACGAAGCCTAGCGAAAGAGAGGCGAGAACACATAAAGTCTTAACGAAACACTACCGAGTATTATAGACGGAAAAGCAAGATTACAGGAAGAAATCGAAGTGTGACAATGAAAATGCATAATTTTCGCGATAAAAGTGACTCATGAGTGGCATTTCCATCAAATGCATTTTCCATGCCCGAAAAATATTGAAGCAGCCACAGTCACACAGCTACAGTCAAAGGAGTGGAGCTATGCTTCCTCTACGAGAACTAAAATTTAGTTATTTTTAAAGAAAATTTTGTGCACTACTCAATTCTGTTTTTACTCTTTACTTGTTTTGCTACTCATATTTGGTGATAAAATTGACGAAAAACAGCACGAAACCAGACGTAGAATAATTTAACAGTGACAGTTATAGTGAAGATTGTATCGCCAAATTGAAAATTGCGCAGGGCAGGCTCACGTAAACTGGAAAATTGTTCAAAAGCAAATGCATAATAGAGAACGATATCTCTTTTTGAATTGTGCGGAAGTTCACTTTAGTGACGCATGTCCTTAGAAGCACGCAACGAGCAAACATAATGCTCCTGCCCATATATCCATTCATTGCTGCAGGATTTGCGTAGTCTCAAAAAAAAGTTTTTAAATTGGTAGTGACATCATCAGTGGTTTTGTCAGTTTATCATTGGCACGCTACCACAATTCTAAACTGTCAGTTCATAGTAATTTTACGACTGGTTAGCTACATACCTACACATTTCAAATCGATTCTCTGTGCCTGTCACAGCACCTTGTAAAACAAGGAGTGATCTGTGGAATATTAGCAATACTTTTTGAGCAGATATTAAAGCATCAAGATTTCAGTTTAAGTCAAGTTCGAGTTGAAAAATTAGAAGAAAGTTGAGGAGTTTAGTTGTACACAGTGAATGAAATGCACAGATAAAAAAGTTTTCATTCCGAATTTTTAAAATGGCGGGGCACAGTAGTAATTCCCGTCCTTATTATCATCAATCGCATCAAATCCGTCAAGATGGGAGCAACAATTGCAGAGATCAACAATTCTCGTTTACTTCATACTCCTCACTACCAGCAGTATCCACGATGACTGAAAGGTCATCGTCTTATCACTCGTCTGATAGTTTTATGGGAGGTAGCACTGAGGAAAAAATCCGAAGATCGTATCGTTCTGGAACGTTTTTGATTTGTATGGGGGCAGTACTAAATTTCCTAGGATCTGTAATGGTAATTCTGGCTATTTAATTATCATTGCATTAAGAGTTTTTATATTCAGTTTGGTTTGTAAAGCCATTCATTTCATTTTTTAACTAGAACTATTCCACAGGGGTGGAGTCGATGCAGAACATTGGAATCTTTTGTATTGTGACTGGGTCGATTTCCGTCTGCATTTCAATGTGTCGATGGCTTGGGAGGCCGATTTCTATTTCAGATCATGCTGTCACCACTCTTGAAGTACGGTTAGCTTAAAAACTCATATTCTTACAAGTTACATCATGCAATAAAATTAGGTACTTTTGATATTTAATTTTTCTTTAGGACGGTCGCTCAAGCTCGGACGTGCATGTGATAAACGTAGCTGTGCCCATACCAATGATCATTCCTTCCACTTCAGAGCAGTACAGACCACTGAAGCCACCTGCGTATGAACAGGTCGTCACGGGAGAGCCTCCAGGATACGATGAAGCAATTAAAATTAAGTCCTGGTGCACTTCTAGTTCCACCAACATCATCAACATCATCACCAAACAATAAAGCGGAGATAACTAGTAATATAAATCCTCATTCATCTCACAATGCCCCGACGATTTCGTCAACGTCACTCTGTCAGATATCATCCAATTCCCACGCTAGTAATCGCAGCTCTTTATCAATTAATGGAGATTTGAGACAAGGACAGCTGCCGCAAAGTGCTTTTTCATTTAAGATAGCCACCAACGGGGAGGCAAGTGACCCTCCACCAAGCATATGAGCCCAGCCCAAGAACTAGTATAAACTCTTGCCCCAGCAACGCTCCAATTTTGCATGCTTCTTCTTCTACCTCCGCATTCACGTTGCCACATAGCTTCGGCGTATCATAAATTTTTTGTGGAGGAGAATCCATTAGTGACCCCACTGGCTCCAGGTCTCCCGGTACTAGTGCCTCAGCCAGTCAAACTGGAACGATGGAGCAGCCTATTTGTGGCATCCTCAACAGAGAAAATACCCAGGTCAATAATAATGAAAGTGGGATGTTTGCAATGATGCCTGAGCTGTCCCGGACACAGTTCCAGCAGCAAACATCTCCTCCTACCATATTTGTAGTGCCTACGCATACTAATAACTTTGCAAATGGTAATACAAGTGTACTGAATTAAATCACAAAGTAATAAAATGTAATTAAATTCAAGCAACAATATTTTAATGGTGTATTTAGCTTAAGAATAGAGACTGTCAGACGACACAACCCAGTAGCGAAATCAGTCTGCTTAAGCAGGTTGAGTCACGCTCATCTTCGTAATCACATTAAAAACTAAGCTGTTTATAACACACTTTATGCATTAATTATGCACAGTCAGAACAAACTGACGTTTGGCGGATCTGCGACATTATCGACACCATCTGCAAAATTGTAAAAGCAGCTCATATTTCCTCACTCAGTTTCATTGGCAGACATGCTCATGAAAATCAAAACTTCATTCCAAGAAATGCAATAAAAAAAGTTTTGCTGAGAACAATAGTTCACCAGTCAGGGCCAGCAAGCTAAAGCATTTTCATTACAAAGTGCTTGTACCTAAGCGATAATCCAATGAAAAGCTCTGCGTGATTTATTACTGCGCATTTCAGTGCAGCAGTAAATAGTAATAATTGAGCTGTTTTTGTCTCCATTCACATAGGTATTATACTAGGTACCTTGTAAAATATTACTCTTCTCGACCCCAATATCCCAATTTTGGCCTATCCAGCAGAGATTACAAGTTTTCCTTCGTGGAGTTTAGCTACAAAAAACAGAGGAGGACATCAGAAGTGCAGAGAACGGGTAAGTAAAGTGTGGACACAAAATCCATTATATAACTTGTAACCAGCGGGAGCTCATAATAAGAAGAGTAGAGCACTCCTTTAGCCCTCGTATCGTAGTAAGGCTTTTGCTGCCTTTCATGTAGGTACTTTTATGTCGTGCTTTACTTGGCTTGCTTGGGCTCATGTTGTGAGACTGGTTTTGCTGTACCTGGTGGCGAGCATATAGTTTGGGCTTTGGCCTGGAATGAAGATCGAAGAGCCCTAGAAGAAGTCTCACATGTAATCTTTTTGTCGTATTCCTATATACCCCTGTGCTGTACTGACTTTTCCCATTCCTTTGAAGAATTAAGTACAAAAGTTCACGGAATGAGTTCCTGAACTAGAAACTGTGCTACCTCAGCTAAACTGCCTGCTAATCCTAAAAGAATACAAATAGCCCGTATTTTTTGTACTAAACTTTATCTTTAACTGTATGACTGCATTAAAGTGAGTGATCTCAGCTACTACAAAGGTTAAATAGAGAATAGCTGTCAGAGTTAACTTTGCACTATATTAAACCGCAGAGTAGTTTCCCAGATAGCACTGCCGTACAAGGAGAATGTTGAACGGCCTGCGTTTCTGTTGTTAGCTGCGTGAAGTGGAGGAAATTATAGAACGCTAACTAGCAATTGTACGCTGGTAAAAATTATTATTATGACTCCATTTTATCTACCGCAATGATGCTGTGACTCTCGTTTTAGTGATTTTTGCCGTGCATGAGCTCATAAACACAGGAAACGATGATTTACCCTTTTGGCTCACCCCAACTGCATCTTACTCATGCAATTGCTTCATAAAGTCTAAATGAAAAATTGCACTTGAGCTACAATCACTACTTTTGTTTTGTTGATGTGGAGAGCACGTCACTTTTGAAGTGTCCATGGTTTGGTTTGAGTAGGTGTCTACAGAGTAAAGTTGCAGTCATGTGGGTGGAAGTGATACTGAGCTTGGTTCTTACTGCAAGCTTATCCGTGGATGTCACCGAAGCTTCTTCGGTTCTTCTAGTCAAGAAAAATGTCATTTCGCAAGTGGAAAGTGATACTGAGCTTGGTTCTTACTGCAAGCTTATCCGTGGATGTCACCGAAGCTTCTTCGGTTCTTCTAGTCAAGAAAAATGTCATTTTGCAAGTGGATCGTGCGTGGAGAGAGCTTAAGGTAAAATGGTTTTTAAAGTGCAGTTTGGTTATAAAAATAGACTTTAAGCGGTTTCGCTAACACGACATATGCTTCAAGTGCTTAAAAACAAAAATGATTTTTTGTAGGCAATCAACAGAACTGGAAAGACTCAGGAAGAGCTCCTGCGAGCAGTTGGGCGCAGAATCGGAGGAATTCCAGCTGAAATCAGTAAAGTAGAGAGGGAAATCATCCTCTACGAATATGACAAAACTCTGAAATCTCTCAGCAGAGTGAAAAAGTAAGGACTATAAAAACAATTTATTGGTTTTCCTCCCTGAAAATTTGCGTTTCGAAGCAATTTCCTAATTTTTATTCCTACCTAATGCAATTAGCACTTCCACAACTTGGCGCGAAAAATGGAACAAAATAGCTGCCCTGTCATCTCCAGTGGATATCATTTACGGCCACTTCAAAATATTTCCGGACATGCCCGACGCATTTATCCCGGGTTCCGGAGCGATTGCCGTTGATGCCAACACCCTCGTAGATCTTATCTTGAAGTCGCTATACAAAACCGATATCGACAGTAGAAGCGCCCTCACCCTTGAATATATAGTGGACAATGTGCATAATGTGGCAGTGCAGCGAAGTAGTGGAAAGAACGTCTTCACTCTGCTTGCCAATCATATTGAAGAAGCTCTTCAGCAATCCAATTGGTGCCTGTGGAGTGGAAAATCTGCGCAAAGGATTGTTTACGGGATGTATGCTGCCATCAGCATCCTGGACATTCGGGAGTACACCTTACTCAATTTTGGGTGGATGCTGAGATATGCATTAAATGGAAGTAGGTTCTAAAATAACTTATAATTTTATAATTAGTAAGGTAATTGACTTTTTACGATATTTTAAAATTAATTGCTCATAATTTTGCCAGCGGATCCGGGAGATATTATGGATGAATGCAAGGCCCAGTTTGAGAAGCGATTCGATGAGAAGGCATCCTACGCAATGAAGGCAATTGGAAAGGCTTCGTCCTCCTATTGGAGGTGCGATCCCATAACTCACAAGAGGGGAAAGACCTACGAAGAGTTCCAGGAGCTCCTCCAGGGGTACATAGAAAATGAAAAGAATTTGCATCACAGAGGCTCATGTCGTCAAACCTGTGAGGACTACGATATCGTTAAGGTAAACTGCTCGTACCCTGACCCGGCGAGCTGTCACCATCACAGGTTGTGCACGGGGTCGCTTGTTGACTGCAAGTTTGTGGCGGCCGATTCCACCGTATGTCCAGCAGATCCACCTAGGAGATTTGACTACATTCAGTATAAAAAGGGACCGGCATATGGAAACTGTAAGTAAATTGGAAATTGGAATGCGACCACTGATGTAAAAAGTTAACGATATTTTTAAGGAAAGGGCCAAGTGCTAAATTTTGTTGTTGCAGCGGCCGTGAAATGCGCTAAGGAAACTGAAAGGAGAGACAGCTTCTGGAGATTTTTGTACCACTGCTCGAATTGTTTCTGTTTGTGTGATGACCCCAGCAGCCCAACAACCATTAGACATGTCAGTCTAGCTTCGAGCGAGTCTGATGTCTTTTCGAACAAGATTGTTTCCGGAGTGAAGTTCGCCATGAAGGACAAAGTCCTTCATCTTCAGATTGAGGAAGGAGTTGCGACTACGGAGGGATTAGTGGTTGATACGTCAACAGTGTGGAAACCAGTTCCAAAAGTGAGCAAGAAAAATGGGAGCGAAACAGTGATGCTGGAGTATACCCTTAGAGCACTGGATCTGGACGACCTGATGGTCCCCCTTAATCATGTAGTAACTGGAGTGCGTTTCCGCAGATTGGGCGACCACATCAATTTGGAAGTGCAAGCTACACAGATTAACCCAGAGACGGGGAAGTTGATGCCTCAAACACGTCACTGGATTAGCAACGACAACACTCCTGAGGCATTTTCAGGTGCTCCTCGGAAGGAGCTGGTCCTGAAGGATCCGGACAATCCAACTCGCACCCGTAGTCCTAGTGTGCCGGACTCCACCCACGACCAATTCGTCTCCTTTGGGGCTTCCTCCGCTGAGAAGGACGTAGCACAATCTACTGTTCCATTTATTGATATTCAGGAAGTCCGCCCAAACAAGCCAGCCGTATGGCTTAGGGGAATTGGAATATTTCATAAGGGCCAAAACGGATTTGGTGGGTTTGTGGCCCCGAGAATTTTTACTCATAGTCCAGCGGAGTACATTCAATATTAATAATTAGTTTATACGAGTGAACAACATGATAGCTCTTGCCATTTTAAAAATACTTCCATGTTATAAGCAAACAAGTCTTCCATTGTAGTTAGTAGACAAAAAAGAATTAACTCTGTTATTTTTTACTATAGAACATTTTTGACAATATCAACAGATTGTAGTTAAAGTATTGGATCGATAGTAGCAAGATAGAAATTGTGATCCACTCAGAGGAAGCGCAACCATAACAAGAGTATATATGCCATCCCGCAATGTTCGTCGGGGATATATGACGTCTGTGGTATCTAATTTAAGTCGTGGCAATTTATGTTACAAAATGTTCTAGTTATTTTGTAATTCGCACATCGCATTTTTTAATTCAGTTCCTTGAAAATATAGTCAGAAATAAGACTCTCATTAAGATAATGTGCTATAGCAAGTTTATACTTTGAAATGATGTTGAGTTTAGGATATACCTAATTCCAATATAATTATTAGTTTCAATAACTTTATCTGCAATAATAATTTCTCGCAAAAACTCAAAAAAAAACTTTTGGTTGTGCGATTGTGTGGGAGTTGCCGTTTTGCTTACCGTTGCTAATTCGCTTACGAAATAGAAACTTTGCTGTAGTCCACAAGGTCGTCCAAGCGTAAAATTATCGGAAGTTATACTTTAGAAAAAGATGTGCTATTGCTAACGTACAAATTTAATGTGCTAAATGCAAGCAACGTAATATTTCCAGTTGTACTCTCCATAAATCGCCTACGCTGTGTTTGTATGTATAACCTATATTGTATGAGCAGTACTAGTGTAAAAGATGAATAAAAATTCATGGAACAGTCCGTAACAAATAAATTATTAGCTACGCACATTTGTATTAATCATTCTTTATCTTTTCCACGCAGAAACAGCTAAATTATTTAATACCTATGCAGAAAATTAAAGTCTCAAAATTTTGTAACAGCTTTACTTACTACATAAAACAATACGCTTTTGACCTTGAAAGCATTTCTCCAGCCCTCCCCCTGGCCACTGTCCATCAATTTGTCTAATAATGTACAATTAACTTAACAGCCCTTGAAATCGTCAACACTCTGCATTGTTAAAACAAACGAACCTGCTAATGCTTACAAACAAATTGACTCAATCGCGTCACCATTTTAAGTACAAACTGCTGTTTCCAATGTCAATGACTGTTTACTCTGCATGTTTACGGTCTCCTAATTGCTTGGAAAGAAAACGGCGTGAAATTATAAACTTGTTATTCCATAATAATAATAATAATATGTACCTAGGTATGTCATATATCCCTAATCCCTACCTAGCTACCGAGACGCCGTGCATGGGTAACTTGAGATTTCTAAAGATAAAGTATTATTCCTTCTTTTGAAAATGTCACTTTTAATCTATCAATATCACACCAAGCGAGACTAATCATTTTTCAGCTTTTGAAGTTGTCAGCAGTTTGCAATCAATTATTTTCAAGAATGCACGCGTAAACTAGCAAACAGTTGTGTGCTCATCGTAAACATTCGAATTTCCAATTATAAATATGAATAGTACTGCCTATACAGTGTCCATTGACGGCTGTTTGTGAAGCAGAAACGCGACACTTCCACCATTATGCCAACGGAAGTGTAATCTAAATAGCGAAGAAAAGAGTAAATATTTAATCAGCGTTTCAAGGAAAAATGTATTTATGTTCGCTGCAACAACTTTCTTACACTTTAATCTAAAAAACGACATGGAATTCTTAGGCGAGTGCTTCTGCCAATCCAGCTCAAAACCAGCTTCTGAAACGAAGATGGAAAAGTTTCCATAAAAAATTATTGGAGCCACAAGCCACCTCCGAAAAAAATTACCTCAGAATGAACAAACTTCAGCCGTACCCATTCATTCCAATGCGTACTCCAAAAGGCTTATCAGTCGATAACAAAAACTTAGCGAACTTCTTCCGAGTCTACTTCGACGCAGCGTTTCTACTCTGCTGCTGTCCATTTCGACTGAAGTTGGTAAACGGAAACATTACAAACACTTCCCCCCATTTTGTCATTTCCAGTTGGCTTCCACAGAAAATCGGCTGCGCCATTTTAACCTTCCTGAATGTCTTCTGGATGCTTCGAGGTAGACCTTTTGTAGTTGCATTTTTTTAATTTTTAAAAAATTCTAAACATCTAAAAAAATTTGGATGTGGATCTGGATACTCTGGGATATTTTCACAGAAATCCGACTTTCCTTCCCAGAGGACTCCAAGAATCCATCGATGCACTTCCAAATGGCTTTCAGTTTTGTAAGCACCGCGTATAAGCTCATGGTTATCAGAGGATTCTGGTTCAAGCAGGGAAATATAGTGCAGCTCGTAAACTTTATAATTGACGAAGAAAATGGTGTCCCGGTTCCGAAGAGGTCATCATCTAAAAGATGGTATGGAGATAGTATCGCAGCACTTCCCTATATTCTAGCTTTGCTCTACTTCTGGATTGGATTCAGTTCCTGGATTGTTGGGAGAGGAATATTTCCATCTGGAANGAGGCCATCATCTAAAAGATGGTATGGAGATAGTATCGCAGCACTTCCCTATATTCTAGCTTTGCTCTACTTCTGGATTGGATTCAGTTCCTGGATTGTTGGGAGAGGAATATTTCCATCTACTGGAAGGGGGCACATTTCCTACTGGAGTTTAGCACTAATATTTATAGGTGGTGGAGTACGCTCAAGGACTCCGGATACTTCAACTTTTTCTTGGGTGATTACCGAAATTCAAATTTGGACTTTATCATTGTCGTCTTAAACTCGGCACTGGAGTTTATCATGGTGGTGGAGTACGCTCAAGGACTCCGGATACTTCAACTTTTTCTTGGGTGATTACCGAAATTCAAATTTGGACTTTATCATTGTCGTCTTAAACTCGGCTGGATTTTTTCATAGGTAATTTTAAAATTTCAATACGAAATAAGTAATTGTACTACTTACTACCGAATCATATTTTTTGACAGGCGTTTGCTAAATGCATACTGCGACTTTCTACTGATGGTCACCGCACTGACTCTACGCATACCAGTGAAAATTTTTATATCTTCGCTAAATGTCAGCGCTTACTCAAACAACGCTTTTAGCAATAACATTTCGGCATCTATCAATCAAGAATTTAAGTTCAACATTATGAACAACAGTAGCAACAAACAAATGGTATTGGATAAAGGGTTATTCGCCGGAATGCTTCCTTCGAAATGGGTAGACGTTCGAAAGCAGTACCACGCGTTGAAATCTCTATCAATTTTGATTAACGAGGCATTAGGAACAAATTTCGGATTTTTTATGCTGGAGTCGATAATCTACTATGCCCTCACATTTGACGAGGTGTTCGTTGAAACGAACCCTGACTGGAGTAAACTCAGCAGACTGGTCTTCTACTTTTGCAACGCGCTAACAGTGCTTGCATTTTCCGCGGATATTTGCCATAAGGTTGGAATAAATTTAATGTCTAAAACGCATTTTTGTTAGTAAATTTCATATGATCTTATTCTTTGTAGTTAGATGACTTCAAAATCTGGCTCTCCTACGAAGCCGGTCGGCAGAGAATACCGTTGGACGAGCTGTATCTGACAGTGAACGAGATTGACTTCAACCTTGTGGCAATTAGAGGGAGCAATGTGTTTCCAATCACCTATTCATTATTGGCTAATGTACCCCATTTTAATCTTATGGGCTCCGTCGGGTATAATATGTGCTTAATTAACTGAAACTTCATGTTCTGTTCATTATACAGATGCTTGGAGTGACAGTCACCTACTTCATCATATGCGTGCAAGTCTAGAAGAAAGGAAAAGGATATCCAATTATTGCTTTCCATGCAAGTTCACGGTCACAATGTCATCAAATTAGTCACCTGGACGGGTACTGAAGGCCAACACAGCGCCAATGCTATTCTGTAATCTGGCCGTAAGGGCGACAGGGAAAATATATTTCTTTTGGCCTCGACGCAAAAGCCTTTCACATCAATAAGATTAATGAATTTTCTTATCTACCATTAATTTTATCTTGTCAACAGTCCTTTACTTTCGCACTAATTTTTTGAGACAGCTTTTATTGCACTCAAAGCTCAACTGATCAAGTCAAGTTTTTTCTCATTCGCAGATGAATTGTGCTGTTGTAGATTAAAGCACTTCAATGAACTTGACGGCGGCTTCGGCTTCGGCTTTTCAAACTATGATAAGGAATATTCTTTTTTTTCATGTTCCAATGTCCGTCCGTGAGTGACAGTTTGACAGAAATATAAGTACATACCCATAGTAATGACATGGCAATAATGGGTGACAATAAAATAGAAAGCAATATAGAAATTTTGATAGGCAACATTGAATGAAGTGGGATGATAAAAAATGTTTCTCTCTTTCAATTATGCAAGAGTGAATAACGGAAAATATTGCTTTCATGATAAGAGCACGCAATGG
>JAHZND010000046.1:0-50809 GCA_027744115.1 Acrocyrtus sp. NNG-2020
AGAAGCGGGTGATAAACTTCACGTTTTCCATAGTTTCCCCTTAAAGTTCAACGAAAATGTTTCTGCTGAATTGCATTGACAAGGCGCAATTGCGGGAGAAAGACATTTAAAAAATAAAATTGTCACCACTTTGGCATTGTCTGATTGAATTATTCCCTCTACTGGTTAATTTAATCGTTTTTCTTTGTAAGAATTTTCTGTTGGTGTGAAATGGAACGTGTTACAGATTACATTTTAATATATTTCTGATATAACTTATATAAGTGTGCCTAATTAAGCAATCACATATTTTTCCTTGGTCGATAAAAGTAGATTACTTTAGAACGATGAGGAGCGTCAAGCTACATGCTATTGGGTAAAGAATTATCCAATTAAGTGATGGCATCGTGTTATCTCCGCGCCTGTACACAAATGATGAAAAACGTAACTGTGGTGCTCATCATCTGAAAATTTAAAAAGTATTTAATAAAATTGGCCACCCACACGTCATTTTATATGTTAATCTTTAATTTATAGAATTATCTGTAAAAGTGTAGCACACATTGGTCAGCAAAGCGTAATCAATTGGGAATCGATTGCTTCCTTTGATCGAGATGGCATTCGTATTAATTTTCTTAAGAGTTAGATCAATCTGTAGTCGAAGACTTGGCGTAAGATATTCTCCTATTATGGACACTGAGTTGGATAGATATTCCGTAAACGAATTCATCTAATTTACCCAAGAAATTAAAATATTATATGATAGCATTTTCTATCAAAATAAAAACGAGTCTCAAATCAAGGGATAAAATGACATGCCTGGAAACAAATATCAGTAGAAAATAAAAATATTGATGTGAATACACAGGTGTTAAAGATTCGTCTGAACAAGTTTATGGCATCTTGGATTGAGTTCACTTCCACAAATGCTTCTTCCATAGATGTCGAGTAGTAAATGATGGAGTCTATGACCTGGCATGTAATTAAATTTCCAGTAACCTTTGCGATTAAATCGGAGAGATGGACGAGTGCACCAACATGTTTGATCATATGCAGGATACGAGGCTTGCATAAATGTTCTCTCAAGTTTGTACGATTGTCAAAATCCCTGAAATTACGCTGCATCCAAGCTTCCTTGCAGGATAGCGACATATGAAGTGAGAACGACTTCACTACAGACCACAGAGTAAGCACCGAAGTTAACACAAATAGGTCGCAAAGTGGTCCCAGAATATACAAATACGTGTCTCCAATATAAGTAGGAAGGACTAATAAGAATGCTGCCATCTCCCTCCAAGAGCCATCGCTACAGTTGCCTAAGTAAAAGTTGTAACAGGCGGACTCTTCCATTTCCATCCAGCGAACCTGGAAATATTCAGTCCACCAAGTGGAAGAGAACAGAGCATAGTCAGAACTGAAACTTTCCCCAGAGTCTGGAAGACCAACGGTTGTATAGGACAGACACCAAATAAGATAAGTCCATTTATTGGAGATTAACCTCAGCAAGAAACTTTTAGCTCGTACCTTTTCGCTCGGAAGCAAACAAGTATTTCTATGAAAGGCTTCGCTGTTCAGAAACGAGAGAACTTGAAGACATTCCTCTTTCCTCCACCAAAAAGCCTTCAGAAGAAGTGTTAGCACAAGGGCGTAAGACACGCTGGAAACTAGCAATAAATATTGTGACGGATCTTTGGCGTTTGTCGGCAACTCTCCTCCAATTCCAGAGATTTGGTAGTGAAGAACAAAAATGGAGTTCATTCCACAAATCACTTTTTGCGGTAGCCATGTTCGCAGTTGAAATTCTCTCTTTTTAGTTCTGTCTTCTACAATGGAGAAACGGAATGGAGAAATGCAGAGGTAGTATGCAAATGCGAAGAAAATTCTATAAAAGCGGGTCACGCACTCCAGATCCTCCATACCAGCTAGTTTGCTTCTGAATCGGACTCAACTTCAGTTTTGCAGTTAGTCAAAGTCCTCGATCCTGCTAACGTAAAATTTTTAGTAGAAAAGTCAAGCATTAAAGCTACAATTTATTCAATGAACATATTGACAAAATTGAATGGTGGAGGGTGAGTTGTAGTTATTCAATAGCCTTGGAAGTAATGCAATAATGACGATAATGCATTTGCTGAGTAGACTTTTCATTTGTGATATTTCTATGGACGTATATGTACTCCATTAATTTTAAGATACATACATCATTTGCTTCTGTGATGTTGGCATGCGCTTGCAAAGTCAATGTCAAAATGGCACATAGGTAATATTTTTATTACGATTTTGTACTTTCTGTTTTAATTGTTAATACATTATAATATAGGTATTCAGGTAGAAAGTCATTTCTAACTTTAAAAATCCTTAAAACTATCAATTTTGTTGGTCATTTAAATGCTGTTTGGTAAATTGCTCAATATCTTTAGTTAGCGTATTAAATTTATAGTGCTTGAACAAATTCAAGTTGTAAACCCACGATGGAAGGAATCGATTTCCGAACTCGTGTCTCCTTGCATGCATCCATGTGTCCAGCACTATTACCATTCCCCAGTCATTGTCACTCTGTACCGACCGAGCAAACAATTGATTCAAATAGCGAAACGCTTCTGACCCGTTCCATTCCCGGAATGTTTCCTCAGGGTCTGCTTTAGTTGCACTTGCATGAGTGATTAAATAGTCTAGAATTGCCCCAAGGGTATACTCTCCAAAATGAGATCTAAATGGAGTACCCACATGGACTATCCCTCGAATTTCCTTTCCCTTCAAATACAGTTTTTGCCACACTGAACCTCGAGTTAAAGTAAATAACACGGCCCCGGTTCGGGAGTCACTTCCATTGCAAAATTCTTTATATTTGCGCAATTTCTCATTTTCGCTTCCATTCAACGGCTGTATTAAATTGATGACATGCTTCATTGACTCGATTTGGGTGAGAATCGGCTCCTCGCCGTCTATATTTGTTGGACCTTTCAAAGTTTTCCACAACTGCTTTGCGTATCTTAGAGAATGTATTAGAACCACAACCCCATTTGGAATGACCTTGCATAGTTCCAGGATTGACCTGCAAACCTCCAATTGTATCTCCGGCTTTCCTCGAAAATTAAAATCCAATGCTAGTTCTGTATCAGTAGGACCTCTGCTGCAGTATCCCAAAAATGTAGCGATTTTTTGCAACGTCAACGCGACTGGGCTCATGAACAACATGAAGTACCTTGTGGAACTTTACGTCAA
Source organism: Acrocyrtus sp. NNG-2020 (assembly GCA_027744115.1). Taxonomy (NCBI): domain Eukaryota; kingdom Metazoa; phylum Arthropoda; class Collembola; order Entomobryomorpha; family Entomobryidae; genus Acrocyrtus; species Acrocyrtus sp. NNG-2020. The sequence goes on from JAHZND010000046.1 coordinate 3,202, forward strand.
TCGAGTTAATTAGACAGTTAATTGGAGCTAGACAACTGCCACCTAAAATTAACGACAATGCGGTGTTCTCCAAATCTCGAAAAAGAACTGCGGTATTTCCGCAAAGAAGTAACAAGGTGGGTTCTGCTTCGTTTTTGTCATGAACTGCCCCTTCAATACCTATACTGTACTCTGCAGGAGTATTTTGAACAATGTTGAGCACAAAGATAAACCGTTTCATTTTTTCAATTATATCCCAATTTTGAATTGTAATACCGGGCTGTTTCAGCAACTGGTTTAAGGTTGTGCATAATTCCATGGGTCTACCGACGTTGAGCTCGGAGAGGTGCTCTAAAATTTCTTCTTTTTGAGGTCGTAAGTCATTTTCAACGGATGCCCAAATGTAATCGGAAACAATTTCGGAGAGGTTCTGCGAGACCGGCAAGTTGTTGAAATGCTCCACGAGGTACCACTATATTTTTTGCGTCTGAAATCCTTTGGTACTCACTAATCAGTCTTTGAAGTGTGGAAGACGCCTTTTTAAGTTCGTAGCTGGTAATTTTTACTGAGCCTTCTTCAAAAGAACGGGTTTCGATATCATATCCGTCGTCCATAATTATGATGGAATTTTTCAGCTTCACGTCGTAGTCACATCGTAATGCTGGGGAGAGTATGTATTCCATGGGACAAATGACTAGATCTGGTTTGTCTTTGTTCTGCATATAGCTGCTATCATAGCAAGCACAGCCTTCACAATCATGTCGGGAACTATCCGTCAAGTCATGGAGTCCACCCCCAAACATGGAATGGTCTTCAGTAAAAGAAGGAAATTGCTCCTTCGACGCGAATACTCTCGGAGAAGCGATCTATTCCAAGTTCATTTTGCTGTTGCAAACCTTGCCGAACGTTCCACTGACGGTTTTTCAAGAGTCCTAAGTCAAAGCCTTCCTTCTGAGCCTCCTCATTTACTGATATACAAAGTTTCTCGCATGGACCAAGGAAGGCCACTCTAATTTCATTAAAAATGTTTTTATTTTTGAAATAAGTGTTCATTTCTTGAAGGACTTTTCCTATTTCCGTGAAGCTTGGAACTCCTAAGTATATCCCTGATGGAGCTGAAGTTCCGAAAAGATTGCCTTGGAAGTCGTCATTAGTTAGACTTTTTCTCCACTGGTAGAATTCAAGTGCACCTTGCAGAATTGTCATTCGCCTATCTAGTCCAGGTGGGCACTCAACAAGTAAATTTTTTCCTTCTCTGATAGCATCTTTCACACAACCTAATATGTCACTGGCAGAATCAAATTTGGTGTCTACTTTTGGAACTGGTTCTTCGGTACAATCCATACCTTGAAAATTTTCACTTTCACTTTCAGAGATGTTTCTCGAACGAATAAGTGTATCTTGGAAAACTATTTTACCCTCAGGATTTTCCATCTCAAAAATTAGCTGCTCCCCGTAGGCTAACTCCATTTGTAACATTAACCGCTCATGTAATGAAATCCTGATTTTTCATGCGAATTTTTATTTCGAAGAAAACTGCAGAAGTTCAATTAGTTCTTCTATATCAATTCACAGTTTAGCCTTCACTTTAAACAAAAAAATTAGTATGCTGAAATTTCACATGGGAATAAGTTGACTCCTTGCATGAGAAGCTAATGCACCTTATCTCAATTTTATCGCTGGATAACGATATCTTATCTATCTGTTTCAGTGGCTATTGTGGATATCGAATTGACTTATGTATATACCAGGCATGTGATACATAAATGCAGAACAATGTTTCATGTCATAAACGTGCTAAATTAGTAATAACAAAATGTCATTAGAGTTGGTAGGTGAGCAGAATAGCAGACGGCAAAATGTTTTATTAAAAATATGTACATCCCAAAGGGTAGAGTAGGTATAATAGTTCCATAATGATAGTCAAAACATTCGTAATGATTGTTTCTACAATTACGTACAATTTAGTTTCAACAATTTTATAGACGACTGGCCTGTTCCGCAGAAGTAAATGATATAAAAACACATCCCCTCTTAATTGACGAATGTTTTATAAATACACACCTTTTAGACACATATATTTAATAACTAATTAACTATCAATTGCCTCTGGAACTATACAAAGTTATATAAAACTTTTACCTACAATAACAAAATAGAAAAATTGGACACATACCTACTTACACACTAAAATAACATACATAGCTAACAATTTTTATAACATTCTGAAATAAAAATATCGAGGTTTTGTACTTAAATTTGTATACTTTTAGATCGGCGAAAGCTATAGAAAATAATTTTAATTGCTAAAAACAAAATTATAGAGGTACACAAGGTGGCATATGTCAGGCCTTCGACACAGGTCCTTGTAATGAAGCATCGTATATTTTTTCCATAGTAGTACATAAAGACATTGTCATAGGCGCTGACATAATGTTGCAAATGCGCCTTTATGATAACCGCCGATTCAAGCCTTTTGAGTTCCTCCGGATATTTCTCGAACCGCCAGAGGACGAAAAAGCTCCAAAAGACAGAGATGATCGGTACAATAGCAGCAAATACAACAGCAAAATAGAAGTGCTGACGCCTTATGTTGATAAATGCCATTGCAAGCCTAAACTCAATAATAAATGTAACTTGGTTGATATAAATGAAAGACAGGAATCTCCTTATCTGTATAGATACTGTTAGTCGAATACCTTTGTCGAAGCTTTGACTTATTACAAAATTCTGTAAATTTTACAAAAAATAAGTAAAATATCCTCTATCGCACAACCACTTCTTTCTTTAATATGAAACAATTTGTTACAAAGATGTTCTGGCAAGTTTATTTGAACACAAATGTGCTAGACATACATACATATGAAGGAATCCCACCACTTAAAACTAGTAAATGTCTGTACAACGTACGGTTGTATTTCTTATGCATTGTACTAGTTTTTGAGATTTCCCAAAACTAGGAACTTGAGACGAAGGTACTCAATTCTTTGCTTTATTCCGACATAGGTGCTATGTATGTGCCCGCAGGGTTATTAGAACTATTAGAAGTCCTCTCGAAATTCCTTTAGTGCTTGAAGGATTCGTCTAAAATATTTAGCTCTGACTAGTACAGACAGATCTCCTCTCTCTATTATGTATATGGGTGTATACGGACTAATTAGTTCCATAATATTACACTTAGTGGCTGGTTTCAGTTTCGTCCCACTGTAATCTACAGGACAATTTTACAACCCTTTGCAAAGTAGGTAAATTTCTAACTGACCTCTTCGCACGCCATTCATAAGGTGCATGCACGTCTGTGTTGATTTCATGTACCAGTTGAAATTCTTTCATTGAACGGCAAACCTTAAAAATATATTTCTGGTAGACCGTTTGAATATCAAAGTACCTAATAAAATTAGACATTTCTGGAACCAATGAAATGATGAGAAATTTTTTGGGGCTAGATTACTGACGAAAAGAGCAAAGGGATTTGGTAACACAGTTAACACAAGTGAAGAAATAGGTGCTTTTATAAAACCTAAAATAGTTATGATGGTAAGACGCTATTTGCAAATATAAGGACTGATATGTTATAATTTTGCAATTTAGTTTGTTCAAGGGGAGCGTATGTATGCCAAAAAATGATAATTTAACTTTTTTTTAATTCTAAAAAATTCTTTTTTAATCAATCATTGTTTCTGTATTTTAAGATGAGGAAGATGAATAGTTGTTTCAAAGATTTTGAAGTATCATAATATTATCGTTATATTAACATTTGCAGCTACAATTAAAGCTTTTTCATGTACGGTGAAACTGTTCTTGTTGTACCAAACTACCCCAAATACCCGTAGCCTCTATTATCTTCCAAACCCCCAGCCACCAAAACCACCCCATCTCCGGTATCCCCATCCTCCAAATCTTGGATAGCCCCAACCCCCTCTCCCAAAACTTGAAGAACCCCAACCCCATCTTCCAAGATTTGAAGAACCCCAAACCCCATCTTCCAAATAGTGAAGAACCCCAACCCCATCCTATGAGAATTAATTGATGAATTAACAAGCTTTAAAAGTAAAAAACGAAACTTTAATTATAGTTTAAATTATCCGCTAAATTCTCTTTACCTCCATATCCACCATATCCACGCCAAAACCGAGATTCTCGACTGTTTACGTTTTCATGCTTAGGAACCGGGTTTCCCATAATTTCCACAGACCAGAGCAGAAGCAAGCAAATTAGACCCACGATGAACTACAAGAAAACAAAAGAAATTAATTTTTAAAAGTCAAGACTAATATCAATTTGTCCTTTATTGTATTAGACAACTGTTATTACCTTCATTTTCAATAAATTATAATATGCCAAAAATACTCAAAAAATGGTAGTTTGAAGGCTGAAGCGTTAGAAATGACTGAACTCTCAAGTCTACAACTTTTATATCTAAAGCATAGCAAAAGGCAAAACTCTTAAGATTAGTTAAATGCGAAAATTACCTCATAGAAATCATACTATTTAAGTTATCTTATATTTTCTTCCGGGTGGAAATTTTTTGGAAAATCTACAGATGCGTGAGTACGTCATCATCTCTGCTTCCCCTTATAAATCACTTATTACTGTTATCGGCTTCCAGTTAAGTATGACATTATCAACAGTCGCAGCAAAGCAGCGGAATCCCATTTGGTTGTATCTATTATTAGCTTCTGATAAAAATAAATAAATGATGCAATTAGCAATAGACTATAGTAGGAAAGGAGAAATTTGAGGTCATTGCGTAAAAGCCAAAAACATATACATGATACGTAACATAAATTTTCCATAATTGAACTTCTTAGCAAAAAATAACAATAGTTTCGCTCATTCATTATGTAAAATATGCTATTAGCACAGTTTCGTAAGCAATAATATAACTATTTATAAATGTTGTGCTCATAGTCAGTATAACCGAATTTTTCCAGTTTTGCTATACAAAAGAATGATATTATACGGAGTAAGTGTGTTTTATGTTTGAGTACTTCCAAAGTACGGTTTAGGGGCACCTTGAAAATTTTCTTTTTTGGAAAGACGTCGAAAATTGTCTCTTTACAAACATACACAAAATGCTCTTTTCACATCGTTTCGTTGAAAAGGTATGAGAAGGCACTTCACGCCTGTCCCACCGTCCCAAGAACTTCTTAGCAAAAAATAACAATAGTTTCGCTCATTCATTATGTAAAATATGCTATAGCACAGTTTCGTAAGCAATAATATAACTATTTATAAATGTTGTGCTCATAGTCAGTTTAACCGAATTTTTCTGGTTTTGCTATACAGAAGAATGATATTATACGGAGTAAGTGTGTTTTATGTTTGAATACTTCTAAAGTACGGTTTAGGAGCACCTTGAAAATTTTCTTTTTTGGAAAGACGTCGAAAATTGTCTTTTTACAAACATACACAAAATGCTCTTTTCACATCGTATGAAAAGGTATGAGAAGGCACTTCACGCCTGTCCCACCGTCCCAATTATCTCAGGGCACTTTGGCATTTTCCAGCGGATATGTCATTGTAAGCAAAAAAACGTTTTCGTTTAAATACCAGCTTGCTCCTTCCCAAAGGAAAATTAGTGCGGAGTAGGTAGGTCATTAAGCCCGTGCCTGTTTGTATTAAAAATATATGAAGCAGTTGTAACTCTCCGCTTGGACGGAAACACTAAAATACTGTCAGCTTTCATAGTTGACGCTGATGCTTTCTAATCGATATCGGATTATTGATTGACACTTATTCTGGCTCAAATGGCAAATGGAGTTGGTTAGACATGACAGCGTTTTAGAGCTTGCTGTCGAGATGGAAAGTTGAAAATACCTACCGCACGAGCGTGAAGAAGGAACACGCAAAAAATATTGGCGCCAATAATTATACTGACTTCTTAACAAAATAAAACTGAATTTTTAGAATAAATTTTCCTACAATAAAAACGATTTACTAATATTTTCTGCATAGGTACCTAAATATGGTTGGTGCTTCGGAAATTTGGCCTCGTCCACTTCCCCTCCGTACACGGATTTTAACGGGGGGGATTAAATTTAGTATTTTTCTATTTAGTATTCTTCCTTAATCCCAACTCAACTGCGGGAACAGAGTGCGTGAAAAGGAGGTATTACGAGATCACAGTGAGCTATTTTGGTGGCACTACAATCCACTCTAATAAGACTGTCAAGTGCGAGATGTACTTCCAGTGGACTGTCGCAGACATTTGCTGCTATGACAGATTCGACCGGTTCGAGAAGAATCCGTATTGCTGCTACTCCGAAACATATAAGTTGGTTCTTGCCGTTACTTTTATTTGCGTGGTGCTATTCATCGGTACATTTTCTGTATTCTTCTGTTGGGTGTATAACCTTCCTCACCACCTACTTTGCTTACTTACTTGCGGCAGATTTCACCTGTAAGTTAATTTTTTAAAAAGTTTTAAAGAGCTTGATTCAAAGGGGAATGTAAATCTCATTTTTGTTTTCAGAAATAATTGGCTCCTCAAAAATAAAAATGGCCCTTACGTCGACCCCAGTTTCTACGCTGGAGAGCCTTTCTGGGCTAGAGGTGCTGAAATCCAGCCGTATCCTTTAAAACCGATGCCTCCAAAAATTTTCTATCCTGCACCCCCGCCTAAGCTGAAGTACAGATGGGATGCGTCCAACTGCGAAATTCCGTTATTTATCATTGCTAGTCGGCAGTTTACAAGAAATCCGTATTCTGCTCGACCTCAAGATCGGAGTCATAGTACGCCTTCTTCCAGCCTTGCTAACTACATTGGAGGTTCGGAGTCAAGGAGAAACAGCTTATTCAGTATTAATAGCCAAAACTGAAATATAGGTGGGATGCATCGAACTGCGAAATTCCATTATTTATCATTGCCAGTCGACAATTCACAAGAAATCCATATTCTGCTCGACCTCAAGATCGGAGTCATAATACGCATTCCTCAAGCATTGCTAATTACATTGGAGGTTCGGAGTCAAGGAGAAATAGCCTATTCAGTATTAATGGGCACACAGGTGGAACTATTGGAGCGAGCGGGGGAGCGACGACCACTTCTACTATTGAAACTCCACAAAGTCAGCAAATTGTTCGTAGGGAAACAAACTCAGTTCCAAGTGGAGGAGTTTTTCGACGTGGGAGCAGCGCCTTACTTCAAAATCGGGGGCAAAGTGGGTCAAACAAGAATAGGGACAAAGAGAATTCCAATTTCAAGGTCGGTTTAGACGAAGTAGAGGCTAAAGCAGAACTCAGAGAAGCGCTCAAGGTCCTGGAGGAAGGTACAAGTGAGAGTGGCTCACAGTCTCATTCGGGTTTAAGTGAAGCCAGCAGCTTTCAACATGAGAACTCGATAGAATTAGGGATACAACAAAAAGGCGACGAGGATATCGACTTATACAAAGCAGTTCGCCCCAATACAACGGGAGGCAATGGTAATCTAGACCAGTACGGAAATTACGTGTCATTTTCGACCCTCCAGCAACAAAGAGGAAAACCCAACACAGCTCTGCTAAATCAGCAACTGACCAATTTAAGACTGCCAGTATACAATATGCCAGGGGTGCACAATGTTCTCACGACAGTGCAGAATTACCACGTTGTTTCAAGCAACCTTGGAAATCCAATGGAAACTATATTGGAGGACGATTCACTTGAAGATGATGGTGCCGACGATTGCCGCAATAAAACTCCAATGATAGAGCATGAGTCTAGTAGGAGCACCCCCACCTTTAATGTCAATGATAAAAAGCTCAATATTGATAACAAGGAAGAGAGAGGAACGCAGATCCCACATCCACATCCGCTTAGACGCCGAGCCACTTCCATCACTCCAGTGGAAACGGGCCGCCTACTTGCCGCAATGGATCATGTTGTGGTATCAACTCCGACCTTAAGGGCAGTTGTGCCCTTCAACCCGAGCCTACCCGGAAGTCTTTCTGACAATGACAGTTCAATATATGACACTGACTACGTCGAGAGATTACAGAGCCGGCGGGAGCTTAGAAGAAACAGTGTAGTTTAATAGGCCTTCTTAATTACTTTCGCAAAACTCGATAAAGTTTAATAATGGCCGGCGAGACGAGGAATTAAATATGTATTGAATAGATGTATTTAATTATGCATGAATTGGCCGAAAGAAAGTAATTATATGTGGATGAAAATGAAAGATATATCTAATTTATTGAGGACAGAAATAACTCAAAACCAATAACTAGGTTAAGTCAATGATGCTTATTATTGTAATGACTAATTTATATATCAAATAGCTTTTTGAAAATTTATTTTGTTTTGATATAGTAAATAGTTAATTTTACTTACCGAAAGGAACAAAATTTTCACTATTTAGTTACACTACTATTGATTTTTAACTAGAGGTGCTTGTATGTATGTACAAAGTAGGTATATCATTATTTTAACTCTTGTCTAAAAGTTAGTTGATGTTACTAAATAAAGTTTTAACAACACACAACAATTTGAATTTAAACATTAATGGTCTAGCTATATTTAAGTATTTTTTATACTTTCTCCTTTTCCTCATTTCAAATGATGCCTTTTACTGTGCCTTTCCCTGCTTGTTCAGATCCCTGACGTGATTTTGGACGTGGAACACATGCCCCAGCGTGTTCATGTAGCTGCGGGGGAGTGATTCCATCACGTACTTGAGATCATACTTTGCTGCCAGCTTCTTTGCCCTTTCTGCGACGAACCGGAGGTTGTACTGGGGCATTGTAGGAAAGAGGTGGTGCTCGATTTGGTAGTTGAGGAGGATGAGCCTAAAAATAAAGTAGTTAATTATCAAGATGCTGATGATGGTGACTTCATTAGGATAATGATAAAATAAATATCCGATTTTAACCTACCACCAATCATTGAACCAGCCAGGGTTGATATTTGCAGTGTGAAGATAGCCAAACTCGACCCAGTGTTTTGGCTCGTAAGTAATTGGCAGGTGGGTGTGGTTCAAAGCGAAGCTGGATGAAAGGTACAGAGACATGAATGACTTGGAGAGAAGATAAGGCCAGACTCCCATGGTGTAGAATGCAAGTCCAAAGTGAAGCAGGAGAGCGATCAACTCGTCCCACAGGCGTCTTTTCACGATGAAGTGGGGATGGTAGTAGAAGTTGATTGCGCAAATGAATAGCGTTCCATTAAGAGGCAGCAGGAATCCTTGGTTCCGGGTGAGAACGTTGTTCTGAGAAATGTTTTCCGGGTCGTAGACAAAGTCTTCATGAACTGCAGTTACGGGGAGATGCTCCATATCGAAGTCACGTTGGAACCGCTGCGGCATGGCGTGGTGTCTGTTGTGTCGTCGTCTCCACCACTTTGAGGACATTCCCATGTAGAACCCTGAAGAGTAAATAATGATATTCTCAATGTCACCTTGTCCATGTAATTAGTCAGTAATCATTACAAAAACGCACTATTATTCCTTTACCATAGAATATGTTCTGAAAGAAGTGATCCCACTTGGGATTCCCGCTCATAGAGTTGTGTCCGCACTCATGCTGCAGAAGACCCATTCGCCCCATTCCAAGTCCGGTAATTATCGCACCCAAAGCCTTTAACAGAAATCCTTCGTTGTTGGCCACAATGTAAGCCCCCACGAACATTGTAAAGGTGACTTCCAGCACAACAAGAAAGTTCCGGAAATACACTGGCTTGAAGAGACCTTCCTCCTCTGCCTCGTGTAACAATTCTAGAAAGTCCTTTGTCATGCTCTTGTACCGTTGGCGCGACTTTGCATCACCAGCAAAGTTCACTGTAATTTACACACAGAGGCAAAATGAACCAAAATTATTTCCCGAAATATCAAATATCATAACTGCCAACAAATTCCGAATGCCATAATGCCATCTCCTAATTATGTTTCACTTTTCTTACTTTCATGCTCCATTGCTGGTCGCCTCGGTAGAGACTTCATGATCGCGTCCACCTTCTTCTTCGACCTATGGTGGAAATTCATAATGGGAAGAGTGGCATCCTCCCCTTTGTTGGTGTAGTACTCAATGACATATCCTCCAGGGTGCTTATCGATGAAGTTCGTCACATCATAAAAGTAGCCATCGTAGAGCACTTCCTTCTTTCCAATTTTCACTGCATTTTCCTCCTGCACAAGGTTATCATGGTCTTGTATCGTGTCCCTAATATTAGGAGCCATCTTCACCGCAGAGCAAGCAGTCCGCTCGCTGTCACTACTTTTATTATAACTTTTTATATAAAATGCAGATCTCCAAAAAAATTCGCACTTTCCCCCACCTTTCAGACAACCTCTAACCCAACTTACCCAAAACACAACTAAAAGTTTAACGAATGCGGCAGCCCACTGCTTGGTAAAATTATTCACATTTTACTCTTTGCTTCAATCTATAGCAAAATAGCAAAGGAAACCTAGCATGGGCTATGTATATTACTGGAAATAGTAATGCATGTACATGCCACCACCGTACTTTCCAGTCGCTTCTCCCTACTTAGCTATTTTGTCTGACAAGGGATTTTATATTTACACAAAGCTTAAAGCTTAGAGTTGGAGTGGGGCAAGAAATCGTAGGAATAGAAAGAGCAAGGAGCGAGCAGCAAAAAAAATCCTTTCTGGAACGAGCCATTTTTCATCATAGCATGTCCCTGTGCCCGTCCCCTGGATCTATATAGCAACAGCAATATAGCAACAACGAATTTAACATTCCTTTCCATACAAGAGCTCTTACGAGGGAGTCAAGCAAAGACTTTATATAAAGCTGTAATAATGGCTGCCTCACTTTCATTATCGATCCATTTCTCTCTCCAAAAGTTGCAATTGCACAGCCCTCATTGTTCTCACGGCATATCTCAGCTGCATCATTTTGCCTGGTAATAAAAAATATAAGGCTGCTTGTATGTCAGTCTCTGCATGAAAATTATGCATGTACTGAGTTTAGGACTGTAGGCCCTAATTATAAATTTTTGCATGCTGTTCATCACTATACCGTATTTTTGCAACGGTATTTTTTTCTAATTTTGCTTTGATGGAGCTGCTGCTGCTTCAGCTTCTCAATGTAATTTTTTGCACTACTTTGTAATATTTAATCTATATCATTAAATGGAGGCTATGTAAAGAACCGTATTCAAAAAGTGAATGCTGCAACATTAGCAATAAGTAGCAGAGAAAATAGCGATGATGACACTTCCTTTTGGTGTATGGTCTTGTCTCGTCGTTATCTTTGTGAACAGTGAGCAGAAAAGGAAAAAGATGAGAGTTCATCAAAATTCCACACGATCCAGTTGAATGAGCCTCTCATAACTTTCGTCTCCGTGTAATCTCGACAGGGCAACAAAGTTAAAAGCTCAATCGGTTAAAAACATCATGTACAACAACGACAGCTTTTATTTCAGACGATGTTATTAGACGTAACGACATTACACGAGAACACGATCCTTTTAATGGAATGATGAATGAGAGATAAAAAGAGATGATGAAGGAAAATTAAGCCTGAAAGGAAATCGTTAAGTAAGCTCAATTTAAAGTGATGTGTGCTTGGTCGCGGGAACCAATGGCTCTTGTGGCATTTGCAAAGCTGACGGAGAAGATATTTATATGCTTATAAAACGGTCACCATTCCTTTTACTTCTAATAAAGAATTTTTTTATGACTGCATGCTGCATACTTACAAGTATCTTGGAACTAGGGATTGCATAAATGCTACAAATTATCCACAGAATAGCGACTAGCTAAATAAACTTTTTATTAGCAGTGGTTCAATAATCGTTAAATTTTTAGGGAATCCAGCAGTCATGGGAAATCAGAGGGCAAAGACAATTCAGCAATTATGCTTGGTCGCGGGAACCAATGGCTCTTGTGGCATTTGCAAAGCTGACGGAGAAGATATTTATATGCTTATAAAACGGTCACCATTCCTTTTACTTCTAATAAAGATTTTTTTATGACTGCATGCTGCATACGTACAAAAGTATCTTGGAACTAGGGATTGCATAATTGCTACAAATTATCCACAGAATAGCGACTAGCTAAATAAATTTTTTATTAGCAGTGGTTCAATAATCGTTAAATTTTTAGGGAATCCAGCAGTCATGGGAAATCAGAGGGCAAAGACAATTCAGCAATTGAGAGGGCAATGCAATCATAATATTTGAGGAGGTATTACTAGTATCAAGCATACATGGCTGATGAGAGTAAAGTCAAAGTAGCAAACTGACTAGTAGCTAACTAGCCACTTACAAGCGGAATATGGATGGAACTTTGCTTTAAACTAGATATGGCTTGTTTGAGATACGTTATATGGATGCCAAAAATAAAAGGTCAGAAAATCGCTGCGTGACACTTCATTACAATTTTACATCCTGCTCGAAGAAGAAAATGAAGGGCAACGTGATTAGAGTTTGTAGCCTGGAGCATGTTCCAAAGATATGACAATTACAGCTTTTTTGAAATATGTGAGACTGTATCTCAATTTTTTCCACTTTGTATCTGTGCACTTATGACACAACTTCGGAAAGGATAAAAATGACGTAATTTGGCCAATAGCAATCCTCACCCAAATAACGTTACCTCGTCCTGACTACAATCACAGCCACGCTAAAACCAGCGTACATTGCAAATGAATGGGAACAGGTTCTAGGTGATAGCCGATCTAATTCCAGAGCTAAATTGTAAAATTGCATGGCAGTGTTGATTTATGAATGGGTGTTGGTATTTGAAACGCTGCTGTTCTTTGTTGTATCCGAAAAAAGTGGGCAGATTATCTACTATCCACTCAAAAATATCTAAATTGCAAATGAGCCATGTAGGTATTATGAAATTTTCAAGGTTGCACTTTGTGTTGCAACTCACCCCTTAAATTCACTCTCGGTTTTTCCAATAGACATTTCCTGTGAATTTATCAGAGTTTATTACTCTTTATTGCAGATGTCGTTGAGTTTTATTGATAGTTAAGACTTTTTGTTACAACTAGGCATAATTAACTTCCCATAAAATGCAGAATTACTGTTGTCTCTATAAGGCCTTGAGTTAAGTCACGCAGCCAACTGATTTCTTACCTGTACAGCAGCAACTGAAAAATAGTTCCGCTAAAAATGGTTTTTGTTACGGTTTAGGCCGAATACTCTTTCATAGTCATGCAAGCTGTGTTATAAATCAGGATTATCAGGAATGAAAATTTCCTGAAATGGTAAATGCTAATGGCTATAAGATTCAAGAGTTTAAGAATAATCTTGCAACTTATTGCTATAAAACAGGGAAGGACATAAGAGCAAAAAACTAGAAACTAGAAAATTGCAAAATGTAATAAAGTTATAAACTCGCTTACTGCAATCTTCTTAATAATCAATGTGCATAATCTTCAAAATTACTGAAACGTTTTCTCACCAGCTCATCTTTGACACGTGTTTTATACACGCCACGTCAACTATAAGGACACATTTTCACTAATACTTTCCATTCTATGTACATTTCCCGTTTTGTATTTGCATTTAATAAGGGTAAATTTTTAAAAAATGCACACGGGAAAATTTTTAAATGGAAAATTAACACGTACATATGTATTTTAATGCGGATGTAGAATGAAAAGTGTTGGTGAAATTGGCCACACGTGTTTCCTAATTGCTAACTTTTCTCAGCAATTAGGCATTTATATAGTAAATAAATGTCAGTTTACCGGTTCCTCAATCTCTTCAATAACTATTCAATCAAGATAATTCAATATAATATTCAAGATGCATGTGTGCTATGTGCATTTTTACGGTAGCGCGTAAATACCACATAATCGATCTCACATCTCTCATGTTCTAAAAATAAAACAGGACTACATCCATATCCATACCCCACATATTATTCCATAAAAATAAGGTTACACGAAAGAATCTATTCTACAATAGCAGAGTACCAGCAGAGGGGAGAGAAAGGGACCCTACCTATTATCCCTAAAACATATTCCCTGTGCATTTTCATTTCACCTTATTGCATTATGAAAGGTTTCACACAAACAAGGGAAAGGAAGTGATATTTTACCATTACGGTAAAAAAGACTTTGCCCTAAAACGGATGAAAAACTGTTGTTGTGTACAGCTGCGACTAAAAAATTGCCAAATAGCAAAAGAGAAAAATGAGTCTCTACTCCCTACATTATTTTCATTTATTTCATTATGATAACCAGGCGGACTAAAATACGATAAAAAGCTCTCCTCGCACTTTTCTCCCTAGAAATAGAATTACCTAGAATGCCTGTTATACGAGCTCCCTGTGTGCTCTTATGCATTGTGGAGCAATAAATGAATTGAGAGTTCTTAGGAAGGGAATTCTGTGAAATGTACAATGCGATGAGAGAAGGTTTTCCAAGCTACCAAGCGAAAAAGTTGCCTGGAAATGAAAATGAAGTCTAGATGCGATGCGGCTCATACGATATGTAAGAACGAGCGATATGAAGAGCTTTTTACTTTTTGGCAGGCTGAAAGTGTAGGCCGAGTTTTTCTCGTTGCCAGTGCAAAGAGTAGCGAGCAAGAGGGCTGTGGGAAAAGAGGCTTCTAGTCGGAGTGTGTTGGGTCTATGACAAATTTTAATTTAGGTAATTTTTAAACCTTAGCCACTTACGGAAGTGTACAGTTCCTGAAACGCTTAAAAAGTTTTTTTTTCGATTTTCATGTAAATTATTTTTAATTTGAGTAGGTCAGCGTATCTGGGGCAACGAGAAGTGAATTAGGAAGGAAAATGCGATTTTGGCCTGAGGTACAGCAGTGAGTGCAGAGTGGTTTCATAACTGACAATTCGGATTTGGGGTTTGAGGTCTGGAGACTGAAAAGAGTAGTCATGTTGGACATGGCGGATGTGTGGTATTACTTGGGGGTGGTGTTGCTAATGTTCCTTGGGGTTGTCATGTGCGATGAGCTGAACGACCGCTTCAAACGCATACCGTTTGGCCCGATAAGAATACCTATCCTTGGAAATCTTCATCAGCTCTATTTTTACGACCGGAAATATGTGTACAAGGCACTTACTCGGCTGGCAAATACTCATGGTGACACCATGAAGCTTTGGTTTGGTCTTGTCGGAGCAGGTAAGCATGTTTTTAAGCTGCAATAATTGCTAATACTAATATACTAATGGAAGAGTGTAATAAACTAGATGTTATTATATCGACAGTGGTTATCAGTGGCTTTGAGAAAATAAACCATGTTATCCGAAGTGATGATTGGGTGGGAGGGCAAGATGAAGTTTGGGTTCTTGACAGAACCGCAAAGTCAAAGGGTAGCCGTCCTGCGACAGTTACAGAAAACGCGGATTCAATTAGAGGCTGGGCAACTGCGAGAATGTACGCTAACCAAGTTCTTAAAGATTATGGCTTTGGAAAGAACAGCACAATAGACGGTGTCCTGAAGAAGAAGGGGGAGGACCTTCAAGGTCTCATTCAGTTTTGGAAAGCCAACGACACTGGGGACATTGAAATCACCAAAAATTTCTTTCTTCCGTATGTGCTTGGCATAAACTGGGCATTCATTACTGGGGAAACTGATAGCGTAGAGGAAACCCCGGCTCTCCAGCAGCTCTTGAAACTTATCAAGCGTTGGGAGGAGCTCACCATAATAACCTCCAAGTACCTGGATAACTGGCCAACATTCCTTAGCTACCTTCCTATCAAAGACGAGTATGAGCAGCTAAGTCAAGTTAATACTGAAATCAGGAACCTTCTCCAAGAAATAATTCAGCAATATAGACTCAAGGGAGACTTTATTAAGTCCCCGAAGAATCTCATTGAGAAGTTTCTCCAGAAAATTGAAGAGAGGGAGGAGACTCCAGAGAAGAAAGACTCAGGGGCAGATGAAGTTGTCTTCTCTGACACATCTTTGATCTCAGTTCTATTCAATCTTCTTGTCCCCTCCAGTCTGGTCCTTCAGAGCAGCCTGAACTTTGCCTGCTACTCACTTTCACTATATCCGAATGTCCAGGGAAGGCTAAGAGATGAAATGAAAACAAGCTCTCAGGAACCTAGCATGACTGTCTTCTCAACGTATGTTTCCAATTAGAAGCGAAATACCAACAAAGTATACTAAATTGCATACCATTAATGCATCATCAGAAGGTTGATTTATGGTTTTTATTATTTTTTTAAAGAATGCCCTATCTCACAGCTTTCCTGTTAGAATCCTACCGATTGGGAAACGTTGTACCCCTGGAGAAGCGAAAAATGCTGAAAACAGTCAGGGAAGGGGATACCAGAGTCACCCAAGGGATGACGTTAGTTCTCAACTATAACAGTTCAAATGTTGACAAGTCCACCTGGAATGACCCAATGACCTTCGATCCATCACGGTTTCTCGATTCCGGCAACAATATTGTTGATGAACATAAACTGCTGGCATTAGTCGCAGGTACGTAACTGAATTGATAGTTCCGACTGGATCGATTTGATTCATAATCCAGTTCCATTTCCAGATTACCATTCCGGTTAACCTCGTTTACGTTAGTACAATCTCATAAACGTTCCTTTTGTTTTTAGCCAAGCGCCTATGTATTGGGGAACTGGTGGCCAAACCAATTCTTATGCATTCTGTAAGCACCCTCGTCAGACATTTCAGTTTCTCATCGAGCACTACCGGAGGAAGCCCGACTGGATTTAGCCAACCACAATGGGGCATCATCAATAATCCACCAACTTATCGTTTAAAAATCAATCAATGCTATTAATTATTCAGGTATTGTTTGTTTGACTCCTACTCTGTTGCTTCTCAAGGTTTAGAAAATCTATATTATTTGAAGAGTATACCTACCCACCCTGAGGTCATTATATGGGTTTATAGTTTATAGCGAAGGAAAGTACTAGTATTGATATTCGTAAAGTTTGCAGTACTATATGACACGAGTACACGTAAAGTTACTAGATGTAAAAAGTTTTGTCTAAAAAATGATAGAAACTGTTTTTATTTTTTTCCATTTTCACCTTGAGTAATAAGTGAAATGTACATTTTAGTGGCAGTTGTAACATCCGTCAATAATAATTTCATTTTTACGTTTTACATCGTTTGAGGGCAGGCAATAATAACAGTTTAATACAGATACACTTTTAAACTAACAACGCTAGCAATAACAAAAAATAACTCCAATAGCCATATAGTTAAAAGTTAACTACAGCAAGATTTACCTGTCTTTTTCCTGTTATAGTATTTCTTCGCCTATTTGCCTAATCTTATCTTAATTCACTTTTAGGTACCCTATTTACGTTATATATATCAGTTTAATTCTATATTGTATATAAATCTAAACTGCTTTACAAAAATTGTGCAAAATAAAAAATATTAACAATATAATTTAGTTCTGTTCTTTATCATCTTCATTATTGCTCTCAGAAATACCTCATTGTCATTTACAATACGATATAACATGAATATATGTACATGTCAAAATACTAGTAAATACTAGCGAACACGAAACCACAATATAATTCTCAACTTCATTTACCGTATTGGTATAGCCAAATAGCAAAAAGAGTAACTGTTTCTCTACAACAGCAAATTCCTTACACCTGTCCTTGTAAAAGACTTTTTAGGTTTTGAGTATCATCAATCAAATCATCTGCAAAATGTCCATATTCCCATATACCGATATACCAACGACGATCGTTTTCATTTTACTTCAACTTTCTTTTTTTCTGTTTGCTATTTACAGCATTTCCAAGCCAGCTGGAGTTGTTCCCCTTTAGTTGTCTCTTTCTTGCCTGTTCTGCTTGTTCTTTCTCAGCCGAAGTTGCTTCATCAATTTCATTGTTGTCTTCACCCACTGATTTATCGTCCCTCGAATTTGATCCTTTTTTGTTGCTGTATGGGACTTGTACCTTGAATACGGGCTCGAATCTTATGTAATTCCTCAAGTCTTTATTTTTGCCTGGGTACAAAGTACCTGTCGGAAATTGGAGTTCAGTGGACGTTTTCGTGTTTAGCTCTAAAGGATGGAGTCTTGTAGCCACAGTAAATATTGCGTCGGTTTCTCTGCTATATTCGGGGATGGGAAATGACAGTTTCTCCATTACTTTCTCCATCACGTCATCACACTTTCCTGCAAAAAAAATAATGATTTAGTATAATTATAAATAAGTAATGAAATATGCTGAACTCGAATCTGATTCACTAATTAATTAATTAAATCTACACAAAGTTACTACTTACCATTAATCTTCAAACGAGCAAATTGATCTTTTGGGGTCCATTGAAGGTTTATTATGAAAAGTTCAGGGCGCTTTTGGGGAGGCTTGCTCATGCACCAGAGCCAAGGATATCGTCTAAGCACCTTAAGGCTGGACCCTAAACACAGAATAACATCTGCCTTGTCCGCATGGTATTCCGCCCCTGCCCAGTTTAACGGCCACCTAAGAGATCCTTTCTCACCGAAAAGCACAATGGAATCCTTCAATTGTTGGCCACAGTGATAACAAAATCTGCCGGTTTTGTGTTGATGTCTTTTAGTGTTTTCCGTAACATCGAATAATCTCACAAACTCTCGTCCACACTTCTGACACACTTCAATATACATGTTTCCGTGTACTTCACTAAGCGCAACTTTAGGAATTCCAGAACGGAGGTGGAGACCATCGACATTCTGTGACACAACATGTTTACAAATTCCCCTTTCCCAAAGGTCTTTAATTGCCATATGTGTACGGGTGGGATCTGCAGTTTGTGAAAAATCGGTGAGAGACTGAGTGACTTCTTCCCCTTTTTGGAGTAATGTCCAAATCCCATTTGGTCCACGGTAGTCCGGAATTTTTGCTGAAGTAGAGATCCCAGCACCAGTGTAAATGATTAGATATCGAGCTTGAGAGATCACATTTGCGAGTTGAGCGCACTTTTGATTTAATATCTCAGGGGGATCTTCACATTCCTTGAGACGTTCTGAAGCAACCTCCTTCTTCTGAAGTCGTTTCTTTGCTTCTGCGGCAATCTTGGGGAAAGACTTTGTCATTGCTACATCTTCTTCTGTCCATTCACTAACATCTTTCTTGAGCAGCGTTCTCATCTTTAAAATACAGTAGTTTAAACTTAATTATAGGTATCTAACAATCCATATGGACTTTAGCTTGAATATATATTTTATAAATTTTTTACCCTCTTTTTCAGTTGAGCTTCATAATTCTTATCACTTGTTGAGTTTTGTGGAACAAGGCGACTCGATTTCCTTGCACCAACATAGTCACCCCATCGGTTGTTCCTCTTTTGTGAGTTGCCTTCTCTTTCTTCAACCAGTCCTCTAATGTCTACTGATTCATCCGCATCGTTTTCAACTTTTACTAAGGTACCTGCAACTGTACTTGTACCTTTGGAGGAACTTTGCTGCAAATTTTTGTGTGGATTTTTGCCATCCGTTCTATTATCCAATGTTTTTTTCGTAAGCTCTTCCTCATAATCGGAAGAGTCGCTTTCACTTGTGCTGTCTGAGGTAGATGAGGAATCCGAAGAAGACGAACTTGTAGAACTTCTTCTACCTTGCTTGAACTCAGACTTGGTCTTATTAACTTCTTTCCCTTTGCTGTTTGAGCTAGATGAGCTGGAAGAGGATGACGACGATGTCGAAGAGGACGACGAAGTGGAAGAAGAATCTGATGATGAATCACTACTACTGTCATTTGAGTCGGAATCAACACTAGATGTGCGTTCTCCTTTAACTTTTTTGGTTGAGTTTCCCTTACATCGGCGAGCGACATTATTCAAAATTTGAGATGAGATCGTTTCCACACCCAGAACGTTTCCTGTCGCTTTTTTCTTAAGTTGTTTCGGAGAAACTTTCTCGCACTTCAACTTCAGGTTATTCCTATCAAAACGGAATACTTCAATACCATCCTCCTCAGAAGCTTGAGACGATACGTCATCGTAAGGGACCAACGATATGCTTGTATTTGCCTCCTCCTTGCTATCATTAGGCACTTCAGTCTTTATTCTATGCAGAGACAAGTCTTCGGATTCCGCTGCAGCAGCTAAAATGGGCGAAAATTGTCTTTTAACGCTTCTTCCACGGATGGATGCCTCAAGAGTAACGGGGGATTTTGCAGTAGCGGACGACGCTGATGATGGAGGAGTGCCCTTCTCCATCCTTGACACCAACGGGACAGGCACAGAGTGGTGGTAAAGCTAAATCAAGTAGTCGACTGCTGATTTCATAAATACTCAGTTCAATGAAATCTGCAACAGGAGCCATTTACTAGAATAGAATACCAAACAATTAAAAACACTTCATATTTATATTTACAACTGCAAAACTGCAACAGAACCAATTAATCTTCCAGTTTACCATTTGTGTTTTTCCACGCCGTAATTCCCAGAGACGGAAGCACTCGTCACGACTACCCAAATGCCTTATTTTTGTATGGGTCCATATCATTCAGAAGTATCTGAAAACTAAATATGTAGTTAATTAAATTCCTTGATTATATCCCAGATTTGCTAATAAATATGCCAGTTAGGCAAACTAGGCAAAGCGAAACTGCTAATTGCAAAAGTAATCAGATCTTCAGATCCGAATACATGTGCCAGAAAATGTATGTATACATGGCCAAACACAAACAACATCACATCATGTTGGAATTTTCAAGGACATCAACTCAACATAACATCATACTCTTTTGAAGATGAAGAAGCAATAATGCCTACAACAACCTACAGAATCCAAAATCCAACTCTTTCACTCAGTACAAGATTTCCTAGGTTTTTATGATTACTTGTTCGCAGTTCGTGGACCCTCGTCTGGAATTCTGTTGGTCGTTCACTCAATGTAAAACACCTGCAATTGTTTCTCATCAACTACATACACATGAAGGAGAATTGTTGTTGATCATCTAACCCTATAGCTCTATCTAACCAGTTTCCTTATTGTTTACACATTTAACAGTCTCAGGACGCCAGCGTTAGCATTAACAATGCGCAAAAATAGCCTCAAGCATTGCGGCAACAAGCTCCTCAGTCGGTGTTGATATTGATTGTTCTACAGCTCCAGTGTTATGTTTACTAAAAAAGTAATTCAGCATTTAAAGTTCTTACCTGTCTGTCAAAACGCTTTCCCAATTTTAAGTCTCTTCTCTGTCGGTGGCTCCTGACTCCAGCTTCGTAACTAGTTACATTAGCGTTTATAAAATCGGCGTTCACTGTAAAAGGTTCTTTTATTATAGCAGTGGAACAGTTCAAAAAAGTTTGAAAGTTGATTTACTTGGAGAAAGTTTTAACCACCAAAAATCTCTTTATGGACGAGAACCAACTTGGGCTGTCTGAGTCGATGATGCCGTCCTTACCATCATCGTCATTAACATCCTCGTCTGCAGACACAGCAGCTCCTCATGAATCAGCAACCCATTTATCTTCACCAGCCGAGAATATGATTATTGATCCACCCAGTAGTCGAGTGAAAAGGTTCCAGTTCCGCTCAAGAAAACGGTCTACTACCAAATCAGAGGAATTCGACACCCTGGAAGTTCTCGTCCCAGAGGTAAAGCACTACCACTTTTAACTTAACTAATTAACCACTTTCCAACAAGCCGTAAAAATTAACTCATCCTGTGTAGTTATTCGTTTTGATGGGAATTTTAGAATGAATGCACTCAGCACTAAGCGCTTTCTTTTTAGGTACTTTCTAAAAATTATTTTCTAACCTGTCCCTTCTTGTCAGGTGGTGAATGTTATTCTTGCTTCGACCAAAGTAATCAACCAACGACAAAGAACGCGTGTTGGGAACTGGCAATGATAGTGGCAGGCAGGCAGATGTGCTGCGCAATAAAATAAACAATTCGTAAAAAATCGAATTCACACGGACAAGGAAATCTGTTTGTTTGGCACTAGACTTTCTCATTTCTTTGCAAAACGTAAACAAAGCAATACAAACGAACAGCTGATTTGAAGTTTCAAAACGTTTTTTCCTCTCCTCCCACCACCTTCACATTTCCCCCCTCTACATCCCAGCGCAGCGTGAGGTATTTCAACAATATGTAGCAGTACCCATTTTGCAATAGCAAATGCACTTATTGTTTCAATTATCAATAGTGCAACATGCTGAAAATGGGCAAAACTAGACAAGCCATAAAGATTCAGATTCAGGATTCAGTATTAATCGCTAATTAAGTAAATGCTATTATGCTATTATGTAATTCTGTTTTTAAAAACTTCTAGAAAACCTGTTGGCACTTAGATAATTATTTTTAATTGGCATTCGATTAGGTGCATATGCATTGTAATTTGTAATTATGCAAGGCATACATGCACACAAGTGCGTTTTTACTCCCATTCCCATCCCGGGCGCATGTTGAAGTTTGATAAGTTTTTTGGTTTACCATTTCATCCGGTCGAAATGTAATGACTATAAATGGCAAATGAGAGCTTTCTCACTTGATCCTTTTGGACGAATTATAAGAAATTTTTGGAATTTATGAGATAAAGAGAGAGGGAGTTGACATGCATGATGAGCAAGAGAGGAAGAGACAAAGAAAAAACTGATTGTTGTGGACTGTGTATTGATTGACAAAGAAACTTTCTGCTTTTAATGATTCATCATTAAATTTGTTTTTCTTTAGTCCATAAAACAGCGCAGCGCAGCGTACGTGTATTGTGTATAGCAAACAGTGCAGCGAGCAGCGAAGAAGCGTCGAGCTATATGCTATTATAGTGCAGCAGTATGTAGTAAGTAAATCGGTTTCTTCTATCTTTGCAGCGCATACAAGCGAGCTATGGCCTGTATGTGTGGCCATGTGCCCCGATCCTCGCTTGGTATCTCTTTGAGCACCGGCAATTTCTGCCTGGAAAAAAAGTAAGTGCACCCGTACAAACTACAAACTTTGTTCTGCTTTCACCTGATCAGTGTTCGATATAAATCAAAACAATTCAACTTCTCTTTAATTTTTACCTGTTTTTCATTAAAAACCTAATTATAAAAATCGGTAAGTAATAAGTAGGTGCGTCGTAAGCTCTTGATATTTTAAAAGTTGGATTTGCCGAGTTCACTGGCTGTTGTTTCTAAGTACTTTGAAAATAAGATATTTTTGTTGGAAAACAATAAAAGTTGATTAGTACGTTATATTTATTAGGTTTTAGAACTTGGTGCAGGAACAGCACTTCCAGGGGTTGTAGCAGCTTTGTGTGGTGCAAAGGTCACTCTCTCGGATTCTGCCAAGTTGACACACTGTTTAGATCAGTGTCGCAGAACAGCGGAGGTCAACGGAGTGGGAGATAAAGTTAAAATTGTTGGTCTCACGTGGGGACTCTTTCTCAGCTCGTTGACTAAATTGAAAGGACAAGTGGACTTACTTCTGGGATCCGACTGCTTTTATGACCCTGCCGTTTTTGAAGATTTGATTTCTACTGTTGCTTACATTTTAGAGCATAATCCGAAGGTAATAAAATCTGTTTTTCGATTTATTTTGTACTATGATCGTGTTTATTATCGTAGTTGAATACAAAACACCCAAATGTTATATTTTTTTGGTATTTTGGTTTATTTATCACTAGGCCAAATTCCTGTCAACATATCAAGAGAGGAGCGCCGACTGGTCAATTCAGCATTTACTGACGAAGTGGTCCCTCAAATGCAAACACGTCCCTTTAAGTGATCTCGCCAATAGTAACCAAATCGACCTTCCCTCCTTGATGCAAGATCACACAATCCATTTACTAGAGATAACTTTGAAAAGTCAGCAAGAGGATAGTGGTGAATTTTTTTAAATCTTGTTCTCTCGGAAAATATCTGCTGCTAACCTAACTTAAGAATGGCGGCTGTAAGGCAATCGCTCAAAGTATTTGTTGGGAATCTCCCCTGGACTATCGGTTCCACCGAGCTACGTGCGTTTGGATCTTCATTCGGTCAGGTTGCCTATTCTCAAGTAATATTTGATAAAAAGACTGGCATGAGTAAAGGATTTGGGTTTCTACAATTTGGTCATCGAGATGGATTTAATGCTATTCTAAAGGGGGGCTCAGGAACATACTTTCTGGAAGGCAATCACATAAATGTCAATGCTGTTACTGGCTCTAACGCCAGCCATTCTGTCAGTAGCGGTGATGAAAACTAACTACAGTTTGGATATGATTTAGTTTACATTTTAAAAATATGTATAGTAGTCAAATATAATGTAGTGGCCCATTTTGTATACTTAACTACTCCAATGCTGTAGGTAATTGATTTTCTAAAAGTATATGCTGATACACATAACCTAACCTGGTGAAAATGAAATAAATGAATCAAACTACAAAAAGCAAAGACAAAAACCAATTTATTTTCGCTGTATTGAAGGCAACACTTTTTATTCCACTAGGTTTTTAGTTGTATATGCACTTAGCAGTTATATAATATTAAAGAAGATTTTTTATTGAAGGGTGGGAACACACTTGTCAGTATTTACAGATTATTTATTGCAAAGATACATTAATTGCGGCACGTATTGACTAAGAGAACAATTACTGAGAAAAGCCACAAGCAAAGAGTTGGATGACTGAAGCTATGAGCCTTGGATACTAGAGGACCTCTGACGACGGCAATTAACTGCTCCCGGGCGTCCTCAGGTAGAGCATCCAGTTGCTCATCAGACAAGGCTTGCGCAGAAAATCGTGGCATGTTTGCTACTTGCTGTGAAGTGAGCACATTTAAGAACTGAGGAGTAAGGGAGCTAGCGACTGTTGGAGTGACTCCCATAAAGGATTCTGGTGGAACAGACTTTATTTCTACTTCAGGAAGTCCGTTTATTATTGTTCCGACACCTCGTACCTGTAATTAATTATAACAGTTGAAAGAGTAAATAAGAGCACAGTTACCAACCATCAGTAGTATTATTTGTTGCAATTTTTGAATACATCAGCCGATGTCCAGTTGTTTGGAGCTCCGAAAACGTCCTCTCGTATAGTTACAACAGCCATAGCTTCCATTCTTGTTCGCTCGCAGCTTGGGTCAATGGTCTTTAGTACTGGCAGAGCAAATCTGAGTAAACCAATTTGTGAATTTACATTCAATTCAGTCATTGCACATTATAAGGTAGCCAGAGAACAAAAACTCACCTAAATTCTTCCCCATTGATTTCGGTAATTTGATCTGCACCAAATCCGCAGAGAATGTTCTTCGCAACAATTAGCTCCTCTGCAGTAAAATCTTTGACAGACTTTTCTTTTTGCTGCTCTAATCGTGTGGCTAACTTTTCCAACTAAAAATATGAAATATGATTATTAGCTGAGATGAAGTAAGAAGTTACAAGGCTAATGTCATGTCAGTATCTAAGCTTTTAGGTGCCACTTACAGCGTTCTTAGACAAGCCAAGTGGCTTTCCGAAGGCTAGCACAATATCAGGATCTGTAAGGTCAAGCTCGTTAATGTCATTCATCGTAATTCCGCTGAGAATATGTCCCGCATTTCGGACATCATTCGCTGTAACCTGATTGTTTTTGGCCGTGAGCAATTTCTTCCAGAGAATCCGAGCATGGTCTATAGATGGGAAAGGCTCCACTCCCAGCTCAAAAAGACAGTTGTCCATTTCATTCTCATTCAGTGTTTCTAGCTGTTCCTTATCAAAATGTGCTGCACTTCCGGTCAGCCTCACTTTGAAGCAGGTAAGGTCATTCGTATCGCCAGAGCGTCGCTTTCTTCTAGAAATGATCTGGGATTCTAAGTCATCTAGATCAAAAGTAATTTCAGACTTCACTTTGTCCAGCTTCCGCTTGGGTAATTCAATCTCGACGTCCTTGTTTTCTGCTCGAAGCTCATGGAGACAGTTTGCTTCCAGTCCTTTTTTCAGTTCTGTTAGGTGACTTGGTGGAGGAGAGTCTGAGGCGCAGCGGCAAGTGGCAACTGCATCTGGAGGCATTGATTTCAAATCGTCCTCGTCCAAAATGCCAAGAGTGCAGCAGAGAGAAGTTACTGTTACTTCATTCCAACTTGACGGTGGACTACAAAAACGTTTTAATTTTTAGTTAAGCTTGAAAATTCAGTTGGAAATAAAAAAGAGAACTGACTTAACTTCGCTTACCCATAAGTATCAACCACTTTGTTTCTCCAAGCTTTCCTTTGTTCCGGATCTAAACATGCTCTTTGCTTTAGCCCATCATCATCATCGTCCGCGGTTCCCTGAATTATCTCTAAAGCACTTTCCAGTGCCACTGGAGTAAGAGTTTCAATTCTATTGGGAGGCAAATCTGCAACTCCATGACCTATAGCGGCAAGTTCAGGCACGTCAATTTTTTTGGATCCTCCCGTCAAGACGTCCTACCATGAATCGACATGATTCGATTGTTTAACTTTTAACATGGTTTCATCGTTAAGTTTTTGTAGCAAACTCTAATATATATGTACTTACAAGAGCATCCAATCCTTGAAGAATAATTTCATCTCGAGTCTTTCCAGGAATGGTGGCATGGTCTTTCGTAGAGAGTTCTCCCATCGCAATCAGGATCTCCTTTCGCACTGCAGGCGGCAGCTTTTTGGTCTGTCGGTGGTCAATGAAATATGCCAGAACGGTGGCGGGTAGTTTGGATACTTCGGCCGCTGTAATGTACTTGAGAAGCTTTTTGTCTGGAGAGTCGTAGTCCTCACTCTTGGCACGGACGTAGTCCGCAAATCGCTTTGAAAGTGCTTCAAGCTGCGAAAAAATATTTGTACATGCTTTTGTTATTTTTGCAAAAACTCTAATAACAAGTGTACAAAGTTTTGTATAAAAAATTATTTTACGGTTTGTGGTTGTGGCCCATCTTTCGATTATTCTAATGACTGCCAATACCGCTGGAATTTCTTCCAACTCAATTTCACCCACTTGAGCGGGTGTTAGCGTTCCCACGAGAAATTTATCGCGTTCCAACATCTGCGCAGTAATTTTCTTGCCTTGTCCATGCACCAGTCTCAGTTCAGCATCGGATGGAAGTCCATCGAGAATGTTATCATAATTGGCATCGTCCCCCTTTTTCCTCGGTTGAAAATTTCGAATTTCTGGAGGAAGGTCAGAAGAATCCAGCATGCCTGCATCACGAAGCTGCAATAAATCACAAAGTGAAATGTTAAAAATGAGCTTTTCTCACGACACCCCAATCACCCACAAATCAACTTTTAATTTCTCCGAACCTTCTTGAGAAGGAGAGCTTTTTGAGCGTCATCAAGAGAATCCGGATTATTTCTCAGTTTTTCCACTGCATCATCCAAGTCCCTATTGTCCATGTCGTTAAGACCCTTAATCCCCAGCGCTCCTAAAAATGCTCCCGGAAGAGCTCCAATGTTCAGCTTTCCGCCTCTTGTAAAGTATTGCATAGCGTATTGAGACACTTGAGCGATCTATATTACACGCAAATTAGGAAATTCAATTATTAAGTAAAATAGTGACTTTTACGAAATGAGCCTAGCCTTCAGCTTACAATTCCTTTAAGAAAGTTCCCACCGAAGAGACCACCACCAAGCTGATTATTATTTTGAAGGTCTGACGACTTCGTGGCTCCACTGGCGATTTCATTGAGGTCATTATCATTCAGTACTCTATTCTTCATAGCTTGGTTAAGCAACTGTGGTGGACCATTCTTAAGAAGGGATACACCCATATCTTTCAAGTCATCTGGCCCAAGATCTTCAATTTTTCTTCCAGTGCCAGTAATCTTCCCTCTAATCATTTCCGTGACAGCTTTAAGAGGTGCGGGAAGATTCAGTTTGTCGCACGCAGTAACAATTGAATTCAATATAGAAGAGTCCTTTGACAAGGATGGATTCACGAATGCAGCCAAAGGTCCTAAGCTGCCCATAATTCCAGCCAAGTTGAATCCAGACGACTCTCCGCCTTCCGGTGGAGCTTCATTACTGATCCCACTACTCTGCAAAAACGCATCTGTCACGCTCTTTGCCTGGAGTGGACTCTCAAATTTTGTCGCTTTTAGTGTCGCAATACCGCTGGAGACTGCTTCTGGGCTAAGCTGTTTCAAAAAGTCGGATGGCATGTACGACATAATTTTTGGCCCCACATTCCTAATAGTGTCGGCTGACCATTGATCCGCATTGCCAAAGCCAGTCTCAACCAGTTTGTAAACGAGTGCTTTGTCATCGACATCATCCAACTCGCTGGTGTCACCGCTTGCCTTGGAATAGAGTCGGTTCAGCAGATTCTTTGCAACACCAGGATCTGTCACCTTCATCAACTGCTCTTCTGGCACTAAACTGAGGAGACCGTCGTTTGAAAGTCTTCGAACCATTGACTGTGTCAGACCTCCTTTGTCCCCAACTTGATTGAGGGCTGTGTAAAGCAGGACGCTCGAAGCTTCCTCATTTTGCTACGCCAAGAAAAACGCTTTTAAATTAAAGATTCAATATCATAGCTACAATCGCATCGTTATGCAAAATTATGTCCTACATCGCTCATTCCTCCAGCTTGCTTAATTTTGTCCAGCAAATCATTCGAGCTCATTTTGTCTCCCATAGCTTGCATTACGCGTCCCAATGCCATTGGCTTGTTTGCTTGGAGCAGTCTCTCCACCACCGGGTTCAAATAAGTTATATTCATTTTTGAGATCACTTTGGGCTAAAAAGAAAATCAAACACATTTCAGCTCGTCTCTGCAAAAATGAGGACGTGCGGGAAAATGAGGCTGAGTCTGCCATTTTTTATTGCTTTCATTATACCGGAATGAATTCCAGCACGGAAATGTTCAAGTTGCGAATATCCGCTTCGGATACATTAGAAAAGTCCTGTTCGATAAATGCCTCTCTCACATTTGGTGGAACACCATTAACCAAATTGTTGAACTTCCTAAACAGTAATAAAAGGAGTTTAATTTCCTTTGAGTTTGGTAACAGCGCGAGAAAAATCACCCTTGCTGGATAAAATGAACTGTTTGACAAGGAATTCATTTTTTACTTGAGATATCCGCCACCAACTCCAATGGATGATGCTGCATCTAACAGATCCGTGGAAAGGTCTCGCTTTCTCCGCTTATTCTCTGGTAGTCCATTTCCAAGCTGGAAAGGGAAAGGGGAAAAAGTAGGTCATAGTCATACATACTAGAGTCGAGGCAAGTGAGAAAGCGGCAGTATTTTTCATCTGTGGCATCTCATAAACTTCCCCACTACACTTGTTTATCTTGCAAAAAAAAATTCTAACCGGTCACGACAAGCAGGAAAAGTGGGCTAGTGCGTAAATCTGGCATTTTACCTACTTTCTCTGTCTCTGGTGAAATGCCACGACAAATCATCCTCTCTACTCTGGAATCATCCCATTACTCTTTAAAAAATGTCATTGAATGACCTTTTCATATTTTTTAGGTGGGAGGATAAGGAAGAGAGGAGCACAGAGGAGCGTGCTCTTCTCGTCGTATATTTTCTTTTCCCTTTTGTAGTTCATCATCGCTGCCTACATGTAATACTCCTGGACAGATAGTTTATTTTACGATTCAAATCCTATCCTACCTGATTGTGATTAGTGGAGGGCGTGTCCAGAGTCATTGGGACGGGGACAGGAAGCAGTTCTGGTCTATCGATTGTGCGACCAACACCACCTCCTCCACCGCCGCTCTCTCCCGCAGTCCATCCTATACTGGATATGAGGATTACAACGCTGACAGTAACTGGAAGCAGAAAAGAAAGAAAAATAATTAAGTAAAAGCCTTTTCCATTTTTATCGCACTAGTGACGTCTATCACATATCCAATGTCGGATTTTAATAGCCATCTGGAAATAATTTTTGGCAAAGTAATAATTTCCATTCCACTTTATTATGAAGCTCTGTCATATCCACCACCGGAATTTTATGATGTCTGCTGGAGAAAGTCTTCCTACTCTTAAAAGCCCTAATGAAATATTCCTCTAGATAGAAAAAGGTAGGCTCATATTGGAAATTAAGTAGAAATGAATGCATGACAAAAGACGATTTAATTTCTAAGGGAAGATATACCAGTTTTTGATTACTATTACTTGATTACTTCTGCACTGTCTTATTGCTAGATTTCTACATAAACACCAGAAACCGGATGGGTACAACTTGTTTAATTTTGACTAACGACAAATGGACAACTGAAACTGGTTAATTCCAATTTACATGACTTGTTCTTTTCTTCATTCATCAAATCTAATCAAGACCTTTCAGCAAATAAAAAGTGGACAAGAGAGGAAAACGTGCATTTCTGTTTCTCTAGCTTTCTGAAGCCAGATTTTATGCGTGTATGATGCGTATTAGCAGTGCTTGTCTTGTAGTGCGTGTTTATTATTAGTCAAGATTTTTTTCTGTTTCCTACCAGTCATCGTTATCAAAACAGCCACCCACGCACACTTGAAATGTCCTTCAGACTTTTATGAGAGTCAATATCTGATTGGGAAAATGGCTTGTTTGGATAAATTTTTACGAAAAAACTGGATGGAGTGGGTGGAGTTGGAATGTCCAGGTGTCAGCTATGATGGTATATTTCGGCTGGGGTTGGAACAAAGAGAAAAATTGATGTGTCCGGTTTGATGAGCTGAACTGTAATCTGAGACGGTGTGCGAGCTATAAAAGCGGAGCGAGCTCGCAATAGGCCTAGACGGAAACCTGATAAAAGAGTTTTTTTATTCTTAAGACTGATTCCCACGAGAAAATATTTTTCGGGGTTTTTCAAAAATGATAGATCGACTGAAACTGAGGAAGTCATGATAAGCCTACGTCTGGATTTTCCTCGGGACTGTTTAGGAGAAAACAATTTCTTTTGTAACCGAACCATGGCTTGTGCCTATCTAGTCGTCGATCATTTCCGTCGAGTTATTTCACGAAATATATATCCCTTGTCCAGATGCCCTCCTTTATGTGAAAGTGGAATTTCGCTAAAAGGCATCATGCACTTACTGCGCAAGTGCGCACCGAAAATATTGAAGACAGCAAACGAGAAAAACAAATAAAGGTACCTACATGCATGTTAGCATATGCCATGCTGTAATTCAGTTTGATGGAACACTCCAACTCCACGAACTCGAGATTGTCGAAATTGACCAATTTCATCAGAGCCTGTTAGTCCTACCATGAATTTTTTAAAAAGGCGCTGTCCAGTTGCTATCGGGGCTAGTACGTAATGAAATTCACCTTCCCTAAAATAAGGTGAATGGGCACACTACACATTTTTGTCATTACTTTTTCTTTTCCCCACATTTTTGTGCAAATAGAGAGCACCCAGTTTTGCGTCATTTGCAAAAATGGAGCGTCAGCGTAAGTACTACTGAGAGAGCCGAAACAAATTTTTATTGGATCATATTCGATTTTCGCTCATGCAGTCTCGTTTAATTACAGAAGCTAGCATTTCATAATTGCACCCTCTGCGCCCATGATATGAGAAAAATGATATTAGGCATATAATATGTAATTTTTATTCTTGTTGTTTCAGCCAATTTATTTTTTTCTGTGTTGTGTGTAGGAAAAATAATAATATGGGAGTGCCAACAGTTTGCATTCCTCTGGGCAATGTTGTCAGTCACTTCTTTTTTTTGTTAGTATCTACTATCTAGTTAGCTCCTAGTGATTATGAAATGCAAGCACTGAAAATGCGACCTGTGACAGGTTTAATGATGTTTTCAGTCCATAAATTCAGGCTAATGCTAGGTTAGACAGGGCACTATCAATTGACCTTCCAACAGAGAGGTGACTGAGCGAGTGATCTTCCTCGTTTTTTGATAATATAACCATGTTGAGAGATGTAATGCACCTTATTAAATGCGTTATAAATAATTCATGGCAAAAGCATTTTACTTTTATTGTATCTCTGAAAACCGATCCTTAGTCCCATATTAATCGAAACAACTCAATTTGTGTGCACTTACCAGGAATCCTAAGTTGAGTCCAGTGTGCAGCAGATTTCATGTTGAACTTCTTCATTTTTACGTATGTGGTATAGTAGCAATGTACAGGGTAAGTTTACAAAAGCACCTCTCCAGAGTCAGGTGCAGGCGGAGCAAATGAGTTGAGATCCAAGAGCGCTATGGCTATTATGCTTCCACCTGCAAGTGCAATTTTTGCGGTGTGTTTTTGTGTGCTACTTAAATGGTAGGTAGGTAGAGGTAGAAGAATGAGACGGAGAAACTGGAATTTGTCCTTGAACGTGCAATAAAATATATTTTTTTCCTTGCCAGCTTAGGTCAAAATCAAGAGTTTGCCGGCTTGACTATTTTTACAAAGCTAAAAATTCAGTTTAAGCAAGAAAAGGTGAGATGAAATTTGTTAAGTTTGACTTTGGAAAAAAAGCTCTGCAGTCACTTTGCTTTTGGTCCAAATTCCAAGCTGTACTCTGAAAAGTGAAGGGTGTAGAAGGTAGTTCTTGTCGACCTAGTTAATTATTAAAATTAGCAAAAATGTTCATGAAAAAGTACACTCCACCGGCAGCTTTGCTTTTTGCTTCACGAAAAACTTTTTTCCCTTCTTCTGGTAGTGATTTTTAAGGCAGTTGTAAATTGTAACGGTGCAAACACTTTAAATAATTTACAGGATTGTTGAAACTATCCCGTTAAAAAATCCTTTTCCGTCCTCTCCAAAAACTCAACTCACTCATCTGATGACTAATCTGTTTTTGACACTTTTTCAGCTATGCAGACACCGCAATAAAAAAATCCTTTTCCGTCCTCTCCAAAAACTCAACTCACTCATCTGATGACTAATCTGTTTTTGACACTTTTTCAGCTATGCAGACACCGCATCCAAAAAAATGCTCCGCTGCATATACCTCCAAACAACACTTCTTCACTCCACCTCCACTTCCACCTCGCACTTATCTTTTTCTAATATCAATAAATATAATTTTTACAGTGTAAGTCAATATGCCCAAAAGGGATCAAAAAGTCAACTGAACTGAGAACTGCGAAGACTTTTTAATTTCTGCTGCTGCTCCTCCACTATAAAAAATATTTCATGAGATCGGCACAAGTTCCATTTTTGTCTATTCCGTCATCCTACTCTTAGCTCATCTCTCTCACTGCTTCATTTAATACCTTTCTGCAGCCTCAACCCTATTGTCGTGATCTGCAAAGCTGAGTCCTGTGAGGCAAAATGAGTAAAAAAAAATATTCTGACGAGTTTTTTTAATAGTAAAAGAGTGCGTATGCGTAGCTGAAGGACACTGGTACTAGCAAAAGAGACAGCAACAAGCCACAAGACAGAAAAAGGTGAGATGTGAGAGTTTTGTGAGTGCCGCTGCTGACGATGAATAACTATATCCCACCACAGCTTCAACTCCTCGACTAGTTTATAGGAATCGCTTTGCTCTCAGTTTTAATCTCAATGTTTTAAAAAAGATGTTACAACTTGCAAGATGGTTAAGCATTGGTAAGCTAGAAAATCTTTTCTTGTGAAGAATTTTTTTTCCTCGTAGTAAAATAAATATATTTTCTAATAGTAAGCGGTTGTGATGCTTAAGATGATTAGGATGATGATGCGATGACGTGATGCTTATATACTCTGAAGTGGAGCCTCAGCCTCAGCCTCACAGCAACAACAACAACAACGGAACATTCATCATAATCATTTTTTATGTCCACCCTCACTTTGTGCATAGACCACCATAATAATATTTTTTCATACAAAAAAAATTATCCTACTCTCTTCACATCACACACACTTGCTAGCTCAGAATGAAAAAAAGTGCTCTGAAACCCTTTCAAAAGCGAAAAACTGTTTTACTCAGAAAGAAAGAAGCTCAGGAAGGAAGGATAAATTTTTATTTCAGGGATGCGTGTATCAGATCAGTATAAATTGTTGCTAGTTGCTCCTCATGGATGGAATTAGATGATTGAACAGATGAAGATTGGGAAAAAATGGGACTGGATAATGGTTAAAAAAACTTACACAGTCAGAATGAAACAGGTAGGTTGTGATGTGAATGGTGATGGGGGAGATATAGCAAAATGAGCAGGCAGCAAAAATTATTACGCGCCCTCACCAGTTGGATGTTTATTTGGAAGGATGAAAGGGGAAAAAAGGATTTTCTACTACAGTGTAGTAAAAAGAGTAAAAAAAGTACAGATAGAAGTTGACTTTAACCGCAGAGTAAAAATCAGGCACGGCTATTTTTTTTATAAAAAAAGAGGATGAGATAGGGTACAGACTAGCCCTCGTCTTTTTTATTCCCCTTCCCAAAAAAAACTTTAATAATAATTTTCTCTCGGAGCAATTTTCCTCAGAAGAAGGAGGAGATATTACAGAGAGAGAGAGGTAATTCAACACAGACACAGACAAGACCGCTGAGCATAACGCAGCTTGCAAAATATTATTTTATTTGTGATGATATTATTACTCAGTCCATTGATGTTAAAATGTAAACGTAGGAAATAATCTGATGGCAGCTGTATGCAACTTGCAACCAGCACACACCAGCGTTTTCTGCTTAACTCAACCTGAAAACACTGACTTCAGCGGAGTCACTGATACTGATACTTTTTTTTGTCTTGTCGGCTGATAGAACGGAACGAGCGCTATAAGTCGAGAATTTCTGCTGAGATTTTCTCTAAGAAAAATAAAGTAGGAAGAATGTGCTGGGAAGAGAGATGCTCAGTGCAGCGAGCAGTTCATGAGAGAACTGAGGGACAAGTCACGAGCGCTGAAAACTAAGAGGAAGCAGTGAAGCAGTTTTCTCTTAAGTTTATCGTGGAGAAATTATTTTACGTATATTTTTGCTGTGCTTCCACTTCCACTTGGTTTCCTATTGCCAGCACAGCACCTGCAGTAGGGAAACGGGGAGATTCGCGAGAAAATTTGTGAAACCGAACATCTGCATATCTCCCTGTTTTATGTGCAGAGGGAAATGCCACATGCCACACTGCCATATAACCAACCGCCACTGCTACCACCGAAATAGCGAGAGTTGTAGAAGTCGTTGTAGGGGTAGTAGAGTTTCGTGCACCCAAAGGCAAAAAGGAGGAGAAAGAGGCGCCAGGCACTGTAATAATATATGTATGGAGTAGTGGAGTAAAGAGCGTTGTTATATAGCTGTAGTTGTATTCTGATATTTTTCCGTAATCCGCACACACAAACACTTTACGATTATGCGAGCGTGATCATTTTCATCCGGCTTAAATGCCAGCGACAAAACCGGAGCAAATATGGAATGAAAAGGGGACGATGGAGAAGGAGAGGGGAGCTCAACTGGAAGAAAGTGGAGGCCTTCTACAATGCATACGAAATGGAAAATTCTAACTTTTTATCCCTTCTTCCCGTTCTGATAGGTTTGGATTAGTATTTTCAAAGACAAAGCTAGGTACAAGTACAAATTGACTTTGCCATTGCAGATGTGCTGTATCCAGATTCGGAAGAGCGTGTGCTTCTGCTTTTTATCCCTATTTATTTGCGTGTTTTTCGCTCTATGGGAAAATATGTGGCAATGGTATGAGCATGAATATGAATAGCATGTGAGGGGGAATGTTGTTGTCGGGCCGTGAATTTTCCCCGGTCACAATATTTCCATTGCGAAAATTGTCGAAAGCTGAACGAGAATCTCAAAAAACGCTACATGAGTGCCCTGGCAAGTTTCCAGTGTGGAAACACTGTAAGCCTCTCTCGAAACTCTTCTGCTTTTCCCAAGAACTCTGTTTTCCTCCAAAAGAGTCTCAAGGAATGTCAGATGCGAATAGGCCCGTGCTGTTTCACTGCTGAGGCAAGAAAGCCATGTTAAAATGTGGCTGATGTGGGTGATGCGATGTGATAACAGTAATAAAAGTTGTAGGCACACGGGCACCAGAAAACTACATATTTTTTACGATTGTTCTTGTTCTGTCCTCTAAATGAAAAAAAAAATTTGGTTCGTTTCATAATTTCGAGATATGGAAAAAGGGAGGCGAAAGTCAGAGAGAGAGAGGGATTTTGTGTGTTGTATGGACGATGGAGTGGAAGGAAAAGTAATTTTTTTGTGTTACGTTGCGTTACGTAACTTTTCAGCACAAAAAGGCACTTCCACCGTCACACAACAACGCTCAAGCGAGAAGCGATGTGATCACGATGAGTGACTCATCAACATCATCAAAAGGAGAAATTTCTCACTGTACCCCATACCTACGCTACTACTTAAGAATTGAGGTTCATTAAAATCAAGTGGAAGTTCCACTTTGCGAAAAAATTAAATGGAATGGAACGGAAGGGTAATGAGCAGATTAAATTTTGTTTAAAAAAAGAATATTCTGGAGTCCCACTATATAAAAAAAGACTTGCAAAAATAATTTGCACATCGAGAATGCTCATCAGCACTAAAATCTTATTCTAGAAGTATTCAACCACTTACTTCCACAACCAACTGCCAACTGAAGAAAAGCTTGATTGCATTTTCCGAGAACGCACAGAAAAACTAAAAAAGATTATGGGAATCGTGTATTAAATGTAAAATGAGCTGAGCTTTTTTACGCATGATTACGCTGGAAAAACGAAGTTTTTTTCATAAAGACAGTCATTTTGTATTCATGAGGTGACGAATTCATAGGGTTCTTAAAACAGAATTTTAATTTTATAGGGGATTGCCTTCCCACCCGCATACTTTAAATAAACGAGTGCTACTTCGAGAAAGTTTTGGTAAATAGTAAATAGTACATATATATTTCTACACAAGTGCATGTAATAAAAAAATTCATTAAAATTCAGGTATGAGCGTGGCTCTATGTCCTACGTGCCACTAGAAATTAGACGCTTGAAACCGCACACTTTCAAAAAGGTCCTTAAACTCTGTAAATCTGGTAGTGTGCTTGGCTCTCACAATCCAATTACTCGTCGGGGTCAGCCACGACGGTGGTCTTCTCAGAGACATAAAGACCATCCAAAAATTTCCGGATGTCCTTCCTCTTCACTGTTGTGCTTTGCTGGACAAGTGCGGCTAGAAAGCAAACAAGGAAAATATAAAGTACTTTGCCCGACAAATGTAACGAGCTACAGCACAAATTCATGAATTGCATTTGCTCAAACGAAATAATAAGCTTACCCGATCTGGACACAGCTTCAATGGAGTTTCCTTCGATGATCAGCTCATCCTTTTGCTTTGCACTGTTTGCAACTGTGACCCCCTTTGACATTTTCACCTTTCGGATGTACTTTTCTCCAAGAAAGTTTCTTACCTAAACAGTTTAAATAATAGGTAATTCTGTCTTTAAAATGTGTATCATCGCTATATTATCCGAACAAATTAATTTAATTTACAGATTTTTTATGCGATTTTGCTTTTTGATGATGTCATTCATAAGAGTAGACAACAAAGAGGAAACTGAAGAAAGAGTACGAAGCAGACGATTGTGAAGTTGGTAAAGGGTATGCGGTAGGTAAGGAAAGATGCCACACTAATTTAAAATATTTGGTAAATTGACTTAAAGAAAATACGTGCGATCAACATTACTAAATACATACTACGGTGCCATGAATGCGTACCTCTACAACGCTGTTGTTATCTGTTGTGACGCAATTAATAGGAAAATGAGCATAGACACTTCTCATCTTGTACTGGAAACCCTATAAATGTATACAATTACACAAATGTAAGGATTCAGCTATGAATGAAACGACAAATTATTTAATTAAATTATCTTAAGCTGTGCCTTTCATAAAATCAAACCTTGGTGACACCCTTGATCATATTCTCTATGTGGCTGCAGACAGTTCGAACAGCAGCAATTTCCTTCTTCGTCCCGAACCATTTCTCAACCTTAACGGTCTCCTTATCTACCACTTGAATGTCAATAGCCATGTGTCGGAAGGTCTTGCGCAAAACTCCCCTAGGACCTCTAACAATCAATCGACGGCTCTTTGCACTGACTTTCACATCCTCTGGTACTTTCACCAGTTGGTTTACTACGATTTGCCTCATCTTCCTTTTAATTAGCTTTCTTTCTTAACAATTCACTTTAAATATTTTATTGTGAAGAATTTTTACCGTTTTGGGAACGAGAGCACACCGGCAAAGTCTATTTTAATTTTGTGCCAAATTTATCCCTTCCAATATGACTGCCAAAAATTACTCCACATTAGAGTGCCATGCAGCCAAATAGGTAAAGAAAGTGCGGAGAGTAAGCAAGGTAAAAATGCTTTCACAAGAATAGTAGGGAAAGGCAGCACCGTCACTTTATATCGTTACAGCTCGGCAGAAGTCGTCCGTGTCCCTTTTTATGCACTTTCCTCATGTTCTCCTAAGGGAAGCCGGTATATACTCTTCCAAATCACAAATGTCTTTTAGGAATTCACTTCAAAAGCGAATCTAATGCCAAAATCGAGTTATTTTCAGCCTCATGCAAAAGTTAGTAATCCAACTCAATAAGTATTTCAACTTTTCAAATTCATAAAAAACTTTATTAAATAAAAACGAGCGATCGACATAGCATCATCTGGTAATTAATATTGATATCATCTCTTCTTTCGCCGCAACACAACAAAATCGTACATCTGACTGAGCACCAATCAAAATATAATGACAATTCATTTTAAATTTCAACTCAAACTCCTTTAACAATTAAAAAATTTATCGTTAATTTATCCAAGGCTTAACTTTTAGATAGAACACACGTAAAAGCATTTTGGTTGGACTCTTCGTACCGCCGTTCGAGTCACATTCCAAATTCATCAATCCTT
The DNA here is from genome assembly GCA_027744115.1 of Acrocyrtus sp. NNG-2020. Lineage (NCBI taxonomy): Eukaryota > Metazoa > Arthropoda > Collembola > Entomobryomorpha > Entomobryidae > Acrocyrtus > Acrocyrtus sp. NNG-2020. Next base: position 41,666 of record JAHZND010000046.1, read on the forward strand.
TTTCTAAATAATCGATGTACCGTTTAAAAAATCTGCGTCTGTGTAAATGGAAAATTTAATTTATAAAAATGAGTAAAATGTTTTTCTTATAATAAATTTCTAACTATAATTAGGATAACATCATTAGAAGCTACGCAAGTTTTCTATCGCTATTCACATTTATATACAAACCATGTACACGAGTTGAGAAGTTAGGTTCATTTTATTATTTCATCAGCAGAGAAAAAACTTTTTTCACTTAAGAGTAAGGCTTATTCAGACTCATAATAATTTACATAATATGCCACTTTCCCTCAACTTCCATCACTCTAGGAAAATTCCAAAAACATCGGTTCACAACAGGTGAGCACGCAAACAGTCTAAGTACATGAATTAAAAGTTGCGTTTATATGTAAAAATACGAAAAGAATGTACAAAATTGAAAAAAAATCAATCGGGAAGGGAAAGTATTTTCACCGGAGTAATTGTTTATAATAATTTACAAAAGAAAGTCTGCATTACTTTAAAAATTAATACTTCTAGTATCTCACAGAAATAAAAAGTGAATTTGTTCATTTATTTAACTAGTCGGTTGGGCGACCTTAGCTGAACTGGACTAGTAACTCCAACCCCAGCGGTTTGGGGTTTGGAGGCAACGGAACATACTCCGTTGGCTGAAATGGGAGCAGTTGCGGTAACACTCCCTGGAGATGCATTTGCTTTCACTGACGTGTTTGAAGGCCGAAAAGTTGAGAAGGTGAGTGGTCTGTTAAGATAGGGATTAAATGGTTTGTAGCCCACTTGTGGGCTCGCTGTGCTGCTGTTGCTGCTCTTCTCACTCATTGTCCCATTTCTAGATGAGGGAGCCACCGAGTCAAGCTCGGAGCCACTGTCACTGAGAATTCTGTCCGGAGTACTGTCCCTTGACCTAGCTTCCTGCTTCTCCTTTTCAATACTGTTGCTGCGAATAACGGGAGTGGGGACCTTTCTCCCTAAGCTGCCATAAATTCCCATTGGCTTCCTTCCGAGTGTCCCTTGCCTATTCTTGTTGGGAGTGTTGTCTGATAATGGATTACTGTTGGCGTCATTCATGTCCGACTCCAAGTCCTTATTGTTGTAATATAACGGTCGGGATCGACGAATAGTTGCAGCGTAGTGACTTCTATCGCCTCCCATTCTGTCATCACAAGTTAGATCGACATTACTGGGGGCATAAATAATTTCTTTCGCTGGATTCTCCTTGGATGGTGCTGGGATAGAGTTAATTGGTTTCATTGGAGTGTTGGTGGCTTGACTGAGATTTGAAAAGTAATTTATTTTTGCAACGTAGCTTGGAGAAGATGTAACCTTTGGCACTCCATTTACCGCACACATAGGCTTTGTCGCAGAATTTGTTACGTTGGTCGACGGTTGTGGTGCAGCTGAACCATTTTGCGTGGGGGTGGGGGTAGTAGTATTAGCGGTAGGAACAGGCTTATTTCCTCCAGAATTTGCAGTTAATGCAGTAGATGGGGATGATGAAGGTCTACCAACTGTAGATCTTTTTGAGGTAGAAGAGGAAGAAAGAAAAGAAGACGTAGGTCGACTAGATGGCGTGGTTCCAGTCCCATTTTGGACCACGGTGGGATTCAGTACAACTTTCGGTTTGCCATTTGTGGTAACATCGACTTTACTAGCACTAGCCTCCACCATGGGAGTACTGGAAGCGTTGGAACCGGGGCCAGTTGGCTTCTTATAGAACGAAAACGACTGATTACTAAGAGGACTCACATATCGACGGGAGGAATTTGGTGATGATGAGGAAGGTTTTCCTTGCGTATCTCCGCTTTTTTCAGCAGGTGCTCCGATTCTGCTGGTGGTGGGAGTAGACCCTAGTTTGCTGAACGAATTTAAAGATGAAAGTGAAGGCTTCGGAGTGATTTCTGGTTTCCCTTTCTCATTCCTCTCGGCCATTAGAAGCGCAGTGGCTGCTGCTGCCTTCTTTTCTCGTCGTTGCTTTCGACGATCTACAGAGTTATAAATGGAGTCTTTGTTTCGAGTCTGTATTTCCAGAATGATTTCGGAAAGAAGACCCCCGTTAGACTCTGAACTTCCTGTTGAAAGTGTTTCTATCTTCTCCTCACTTCCGCGTCTACTGTTAGGCTTGCTGTTTGGGGAAGGACTCGAGTCCCCTGAAGATGAACCCTTCCGAGACCGAGACGGCATTGTAGTAACAACGGGAATAAGTCCTTCATCGATGGTGTCATAAATATTTTCTTTAGTGTCCTTTTTGTTTCCGCCAGGAGGGGAGTTAGGGGAGTTCAATTCATCTACTTTTGCAATAGGAGCCTTGAATAGAGAAGAAACGGGACTAATTCCGTTACTTGGTTTGCTTGCGAGGGTACTCATTGGAGCAGCCGATGGGGAAGAGCTACGACTTCGGTTGCCAAAGGAAAATTTTGGCATAGAAGAACGAATGCTTTTAGGACTACTTTGAGAAGAGTTTGGCGGTGGAACTGGTGGGGGAGTTGATGTGGCTGCAGTTTGAAGAAATTTCGATTTTGCTTCGCTAAAGCTAGACGCCATGTAAGTGGGGGGAGGTGGAGGAGGAGCCTCTGGAGGTTTCGGTGGAGGCATCGAAGGCCGGGCTCTTCGCAAGGAATTGTAGTTGGGATTCGTGGAGTGAACAGAATTACGGTTACTACTAGGCTGAATCATGCTATGTGCCCGCTGTACCTTGGGAATCGGTTTGGTTGTGGTTGGTTCTGGTGGTGGAGTGGATCCTCTCACAACTCTATCTACACTCTTTAGTGCTGGTTTCTTCACTTGCTCATCACTGTGTATAGGTACGTTAGCGTAACGAGGACATGAATCTACTTCGTCACGGCTCTGAGCGCCTTTTATAGATGAGCTCCTTTCTAAATCAGTCTGCAATATTGGTTTAGATATCTCCAAACTTCCCCTATTAATTTTCTTAGAAAGTCCCTTATTAGGTTTTCGTAAGTTGTCTGAGCTTTTGCTTTCATCATTCGAATTCGACACCCTAAACGAGTTTCTAACAAAAGGGATAGCTGCTGCTAGTCTGGAGAGTGCAGACGTACTCCCAAAACTAGATTCCTTCTTGGATGATGAAGCTGGTGGGCTCTCATCAGCACGAGGACTCTTTCCATAAAATCGTTTCATCTCGTCAAGTGCGTCTGGGCTACTTGCAGGTCGTGGTTTTGGCTGATGCGGGGATTTCGGGCTTGACGGCTCAAACTTTTGAAGTTTTGGCGATTGATTTTCCGTTCCAGAATTCTCATAGAGGGGAGTGTCACTATTGGCACTTTCGTCTTCGCTTCCAGGCGAAACTGGTAATGGACTGGCAATTGGCTGTGCCCAGGAAACTCTAGTGACGCTTCTGCTTCCACTGCTTTGGAGGAAACTAGCTTGAGGATTAGTTAGTCGGAAGCCACTTGGCCTTTCACTATTCCCAACAAGGGTTTCTGTTTGCTTGGGAACTGAGGAGTAATAAACATTGGCGTTCGTCTCGCTTTGAATGGTCCCGTTAGGTAGGTTGGAAGGCTGATTTGCGACAGTATCGTTGTTGTTGTTGTTATGACTTGAAGCAGAAGTTGGCTGAGCGGAAGACGAGCCTCCAGTTCCTCCTCTTTGTTGGGGAATTGGCGAAGACTTTATTGGTGACAGAGAGAATCCCTTGTACTGACCAAAGAAGTCTTGTTGTGATGCTTCTCCGTTTTGGCTGGAGGTAGAACTCTGATTTTGGGTAGGCGAAGATATGTCTCTTGATCTTAAACCGCCTCCCGCAGAGCCGTTGGAAGAAGGCTTGTAATTTCTTTGAGGTCTAAAAAATTTAAGATATTTCATCAGATCATCAGTCAATTAATTCATAATTTTAACTTTTAACTTTTAACGCAAAAGAATATAAATAATACAACAATTACCTGCTACTGTTGGTAAAAGCTTGAAAGGTGATGACGCTAAAGCACAGTTTCTTGAAGTAATCCCCAGCGTAATAAATGTAGAATGTGATGATAGCAATTAGTGGAATGAATCCGAGGAATGTCACATACAAAATCTTGAAGAATTTTGATGTACCTGAAAAAACAACAAATTTATTTATATTCATTTCTGTCCCTATAACCTTGCTAGAAACGTTTTAGCTTGCATTTCTTTCAAACATTTTGTTTCAATTTTCAAATATTCATTTCTTACCGTAAGGGTCTCGTGATGGACCACTATCAATAGATCCTCCGTGACCACTTGCTTCACAGTAGTGACCTCCGTAACCGTCGTCACAATGGCAGTGACCTTTACTGTTGCAAACACCACGTCCGCTGCAGTCGTGTAAACACACTGGAACAGTTGCACCCAACACAGAGTTGACTGGAACACACTTTTGGCTCACACACATCTACAGAAAACAAGAAAATTTGTTATTCATTCTGTCAAAGCTGTCTGCCTTCGTGCCTTCTACATGGACACGACTATGACTAAACTAAAAGGTCAAAGCAAGTTTGAGTTTTGCGCTTTTCAACTTGAACAATTGACCATTCACAGTGTAGAGTGCAGGCAAAATGTCGTGTCATTTTCCACTCATTTGAATATGAATGGCTTATCGTAAAAAGTGACAAATTATGCAAATAATCTTCTAACCAAAAAAAGTAAGTAGCTGATAATCGATGGTTATTGTATGGAGGCTAAAGTGTCTTACCTTATCTTCCCCACATTTGGCTCCGTCAGGGACCATGCCAGGGTTAATGTCGCTTAAGCCAAAGTCCACGATAACGGATCTGCATGGGTGGATTTTGCCCCCAACGTTAACAAAGAAGCTGGCGAGGATGGACACCGACTCGTACCCGAATTCCAGCTTCTCACTGTTCATCTGGCAGTGAAGGATCCCACACTTGACATCCCTAAAATAACGATTTTTTGGGTAATATTTCAATATTTGTTATTTACAATGACTTTCCAGAAGACCAATTTAAAAATAGATTTTGCTTACTCTGTAGCGCATTTCGCATAAGCCTCTGTAGTAAGATTGTAGCCACAGTGAGCATGGCGAGAGCCGTTGTCGTTCTTTTGGTAGCAGAGATCATTCGAATTGAACATTGTTCGGTTTGAGCTACAAGTTAAATTGAAATTGGCTTGTTTACAATGCACAGCTCATCAAGATGCGATCTTTTTAATTTAATTAGCTGGGACACTTGTTCAGTACCTTGCAGATGCAGCCATAATACATCGATTATTCGTGCTGGGACAAGTGCAGCTGTCGGTGTCATGACTTAGTCCAAAATTGTGCCCGAGTTCGTGGGCCACTAGCTCGGCAATTAAAAAAATTAATTAATTAGTATTTAATAATAATTTTTAGTTCATAAAAAATATTTAATGTCAAACAACAAAGTAACGATTGTTTGTGCTAAGAACGTAGCTGAGCTACGAGCCTTCTTTCGTCGTAGCTGAGCTACGAGGGCTCTGTAGGCGTAGCTTAGCTACGAGCCTTCTTTCGTCGTAGCTTAGCTACGAGGGCTCTGTAGGCGTAGCTTAGCTACGAGCTTTATTTCGTCGTAGCTGAGCTACGAGGGCTCTGTAGGCGTAGCTTAGTTACGAGCCTTCTTTCGTCGTAGCTTAGCTACGAGGGCTCCTTATGCGTAGCTGAGCTACGAGGGCTCTGTAGGCGTAGCTTAGCTACGAGCCTTCTTTCGTACTAGTTTAGCTACGAGGGCTCCTTAGGCGTGCCACAACGCAACCTATTAAAAATCCCCGCCATTAGGTCAAAAAAATGCTAGGGACCATGAAATTAATTTTATAGATACTCTGAAACATGCTCTATCGAATGATTAAACATAGGAGTTTGCCGACTCAAAGGTCAAGCCATAGAAGACAATTGAAGACTGACCTGTGTCTGCAACAAACTCAACTTTTATGTCAAACAACTAAGTAGAATGATTGTTAGTGTTCGAAACGGGTACATGAGGCTGGTCTTGGTTGTTGATGGGCATTTCCATTTGCACAAACAATCATTCTTACTTTTATTTTATTGTTCATCGTTTAATTACCTGTAGTGGCGACTACTCCAATGACATTATTATTAAAGTCGGAGTTTACTCCTCCGGAGTACTTGAAGCTGCAGATGGGTCCTTGCATAGCTTTTCCTACCACACCACCCTCGAACTCAACGGCCCTGTTTATTTGAAAAATCCATCAATACATTGTCTGTCTTTTCATATACTGAAAAATAATAATTTTTGCAGTAAATCTTTACGTGAGAAGCTGCGCGTTATCATTTGGATGTTCCTTGAGAAGCCTCTCCTTCCTATAGTGGAGGAAGCTGCTAAGGGTCTCATCGCCATTTGCTTTAATTGTAATTTCATCTGATACCGTCCACACAACCATCCCCACCAGCGCCACAAATATGTTGAGTGGGGCATACAACTACATAGAAATAATTAATTTTACTTCAACCTTCCTTTATATTTAACCCTGTTAAAAAATGAGAAAATGATTGACGGGAGCTCAGCTTACGGCATTGACAATGTTCACAATATCCTTCGTCCTCCTTCGAACAGCTTTTATGTCAGCCCCGAGCTCCTTGTACTTCTTGTTGTCCACCACAATGACTAGCTCCACATATCTAGACTTTCCATTGGAGTTGTAGGGCACGCGAGTGTCATCATGGGAGGAATAGCTTCGCTTCACCTACCCAACAAAAATTCATTTTTAGTTATTGCTGCATGGTGTGGGTTCATCTCGCACATTTTTTGGTCAGCTTCCTACCCGATTCAAGTGCACATGTTTCACTTCATTCTCCAGTGTGTGATCGACGGGACCAACATTTATGAGATTCAGCGCTGGAAAGTCTCCGTGATGATGATTCTCGTGACCTGTTCCATAAAAAAATATTCTACTTAAACCAAATCGAGGAAAAATCCATTCCAAGCGCTGCTCGCAATTAATTAATTTGTGCCTGTCGATTCTGTCGAGCCTACAGTATCACCCCACTAAAAGCTAAATAGATTGAATAATTCTACTCATCGTCATCGTCATGATCAGTAGTGCGCAGTTGGCTACATTTCTCTATTTATGCACATACGCATGCCTCTTCTGCTTCTGTACTTGTTGCGTTTTGAAGCAGAGCTGTCCTACTAAAAATATTTTCCAGAGCCAAATGAAAATCGTACTAAGCCTTCTAAACTTCCTTTTAGACTTCTCTGCTTCATCCTTTCCCACTGTCGAGAGCGTTTTTATGTTGGATCATAATCCTCGTAAATCTCTCAAAGGGCCTATTAAAATCGTGCTAAGCCTTCTAAACTTCCTTTTAGACTTCTCTGCTTCATCCTTTCCCACTGTCGAGAGCGTTTTTATGTTGGATCATAATCCTCGTAAATCTCTCAAAGGGCCTATTAATCCAATTCCATCTGAATGGGATTATTGCGTCCGTCAATCTTATTTATTTCCAAAAGCAATTTACCACAGCTCGTCAAACGAGCAGAAAGCTTATAAATACGCACTTACTCCAACACTTTCTATATCTGTCAGGGCAAAAGCTGAAAAAATATATTTTTTTGTGCGACTGCATTTCTGAAAAATTAGTGGCTCAACTAAACTCTGTCGAACCAGTAAGCTGATATGTCTTTAATTATCAGCTACTGCACCAAAAACTAAGTAATAAGTAACACCATTTGGCTGGCAATTGTGAGTCAGGCCACTTCTCAAAATCCATTTCTGCTTTGGCAAAATGCTTCAAAGAGCTCTCTTGTTCTGTATGACAACAACGAATGGAGAAGTATTAGTTCTGTTACTTCGCAGACATTAGCCCGGATCACGTTTTATAGTTCCAAAGAGCTGAAGCTATTCATTTATTATCGCTGGTTGCGTTTGTTCGTGGAAAGTGTTCATTTTTATGATGGAACGCTACAATTAGCAACAAAGGAGAATAGCAGTGCTGGAATAATTACGGCTGAAAGAGATCTATTGTTCTTTCACTTCCTCGTGGGAGTTCAGCTCGCAAATTTGTGAGGTAAAAGAGGAGAATGTGAGCATGATATTGTAGTTGTAGCTATGTCGGCTTGGGTAGGTAATTTATCTTCCAGCAGGAAATAATCTGCTCGATGTTTTCTCTGATGTGTTTACTTTTAGAAGACATCGGGCTTGGTTTTTGGTTATGCGTACAAGTAAACATTTAGAACTTTCCCTTTACGAAAGTCTAGACAGGGGCTTCTGCAAATATCCTTCCGGGAATTTAACTAGACCAGAGAGAGGCAGAAGGGGTAGCAGATGCTGCCGGTAAAACTTTTGATTAGAAAACTGCAGTAAACATAAGATCTCTCTTGGGGAAACTGCAGACTCTTGAACAGTTGCAAACCTGCAATTTTGCAGTCATCCGCCACACGGCACATGGCATGGCAGAAGATGCGATTTTTAAATAAACCTGTAAATCATGAGCATCTTCAATTTTGTACCGGGTACGCGTACACTCCTTTGTTTGGATAATTGACATGAGCTGGAAAGGCGCGTATCAGTACGTATGCCGAGGTGAAGACGCATGGTAAGTGCACTGCCAATCTGCCGAGTTTTCTTAGGAGACTTGTTTGAAAAATGATCTCAGGAGAACCTGTTCTAAGACAGGCCACTAACAAGTCCAGCTGGACTCAGTGTGGTCTGGTAGACCTGGTCAATTTGAGTTATAGCCTGAAAGCATAAGCGCAGAATGGAGATGTGTATAAACGCGTGCCAACTGCCAACTGTGTTTCTCCTCCACTTCCATATGGCATCAAAATTAAAATTCAGTTTTAGCTTAATTCCGAGTTCATTCCTACGCAGTGGGAAAGCTCTCGTGCTTAACCTTGAAAGAGCTCAAATAAAATGTAATCTTCTTGCAAAACCCTGAATGACTTTTCACACAATGTTAGTGCAGATGCTTATCTAAAATGCTCTAATGGACAACAATTGGTGATTCCCGTAAGATAAGGGTAAAAGCAACAATCTACAGAGACATAAACGTGCTCCTTCTCGTCTTTCACGAGAAACGTAAAATTGTAAATTGGTTTCATGGGAAGGATTTTCGTTCCGAGAGAATTGTGTAAAATTGCAGAGCATATGCCATATTGATATTTTTTCTTCGATCTTTGGTAATACTTCTTGTAAAAATGTGTGCTTGCGAAAGTGAACAAGGCACCGTATTTC
>JAHZND010000047.1:0-13734 GCA_027744115.1 Acrocyrtus sp. NNG-2020
TTTCTACTTTTTCCTCCCACTTCTTGAGTGAGTGAGTAGAATTGCACACGTAACGAGGAGAAGTCATCATCATCAAAGTCATACAACTATCATCATCACCATTTTATCCTCTTCTTTTTTTACTTCTTCCCTACTGCCTTTCTTTTTTATTTTATCCGAGTCGGCTCTTATTCTCATCTTCTCCCCACTCACCTTACATTTTTAGCAGCCGACTGCGACTTTTCCAGGCTTTTCTTCCCAGTCCAGAAAAAAAATATTGTGAGCTTTATCTTCCGTGAAGCAGGGATGCTCTATGCCCTGCTCCCTCACTACTCACTACAGTATGTTTATTGCTGTTGTAACCTCCACTCCATTTAATTTTCTGGAGTGAGCTTCAAGAAGAAGTGAATGGAGTGAAGTGCATGTCAGCGGAATAATGTGAGCAGATAAAATTATGCATGTGTGGATACATCCAGCCACATTCATTCACCTATCCAAAAAGAGTAGAAATGGCTGGGAAGTGGAAGTGTGAGTGTGTGTGGCGGGCACAATTTAGAAAATATTATTCCTGCAGTAGTAGCAAAAGAGCGCTTTTTTTAGTGAGAGAAATTGGATGGAAAAAATACAAAAAGGGAGAAGTGTCAGTACAAAATGCGAAATGAATTTGGGATATCTCCAATCCAATACTATGTTTTATTAACAAGTTTTCCCGTGCAGGGTAAAATGTTTTTCCAAAATAATAATTTACATTGGGAATTGCACCGCTTTGAATAAAAAAGTGTGTGGCATCATTTAGCAAAGTCACTCAAGTTAATTTCCCTCCCTAAGCATTTTTAAACGGCAGTCAAAAAGTAGCAGTTGTCAGCTATTTTCCTGTATAATCATTTACCAGTTTTAGAAGCTATTCTACTGCTAATGTCAAAATAACTGGAAAATTGGACAACTTCAGCTAAAAATTGGGGACTCAAATTCAGACAAAAATGCTTTTTTTAAAAGGCAGTCAACTAGCTCCTTCATTTACTAGAATGCATTTTATTTTAACTTTCTACCTGACGCCTTTTGATAACGAGCAATTTCACATGTTTCCTTTTTTTCATTTTGCTTTCCCAACCAGCGCAATTTATTTTTTAAAGGGGAAATCGCTCTCAGATGAATTCCCATTCCGCTGGACACTGCACATTGAGCACTGGACACTTCCATAAAATCATATAATTTTTTTTTCTCCGAGGTGGTCCCAATTGTGCAATGAGTGTCTGACCAGCGCAAAATCCCTAAGACCAGACCCAAGCCTTCCATCCAATCTTACACCTTTTTTCCCCTTCACACTCTGGTTATTTTCTTCTTACGAGAATGAGAATGAATGAACTCCTGAGCCATCTAAAAAATAAATATAAAGGTATTGCATGATACTTGATACCGTGCCTATTTATATATTTTTTTTCTGAGATGAACCTTTTATTTTGAATCCTTTTATGTATTATGTGTGTGTGCCACTCGTGTAAAGAACACTTTTTTTCCTTGACACAACTTTAATGTAATGTCATGGTTTACTCTCTTTTCTCTCTTTTTCTCTCTCGTCAGTGTCCAGACTAGAGAAAGGAGATAACGCTCAAGTTTCCTATCCTTTTTTTGCAGAGCTCTTCTCCTCACCGAGGACGTGCAGACCTGTAACAGTAGCCTCTTTTGAAATACATCCAAGTCACACTTTGGAGAAAGCAGCATCATTCATCTTTTCCTCCTCGGAAAAAAATCTACACAAAGCTTTTTTTCTCTCTCTTCCTTCTTACCCTCTCTCTCCTTTCTCTTCAATTCTCGTCAAAAGCCAGGACCAGGACCAAGAAGTAAAAGTTTTTTTTCTAGGTTTTCCCTTCTCATAAGATCCTAGACAAAAAAATTGTAAGAGGGCAAGAGATAATAAGTGGGAGGCAAAAGCTAGAGTGACATATCATGGGACACATGAGATATCATTATTGTTTAGAAAACGGTGGTGTTGACCATCGGATATTGCGTGTCGAGATATATGAAATGAAACACTCCTTTCTTCTTCTAGAGCGCAGAGTCTGACAGCCACATTTAATATAGAAACGATGTATACTCGCTCTCCTCGCTACAAATTTTTTTTCACTAATACGTAGGGATTCATCTGCAGTGTAAAAGGAGCAGAGCGAAGGAACGACGAGAAAATTGTCTCGTGTGCATGCAACATCTAACTTTCACCCTGGAACTGGAACTGGAGCCGTTTTCTTCTCTATAAGGACCCCAGACTATTTTTTATGTATTTATCTTTAACAATCGTTAGTTAGGTATTATGCAGAGTAAGTATACTTGGGTATTTTAGGTTATATATATCAGGCGGCGTGCCGAGTTTTTACACTAACGTCTGACCACTAAACTGACCACTGGAGCGTTTTCACATTTTTTGTCGCTTTCTCCGTGCTTTGTCAAGAGAGAAAAAAAGTTTTATTTATATTTCTGGAGAAGGCACTCTCATATAGGTATATAATGATGGCTGCTCCGCGTCATTACTCTCCCTCCCACTATAACTCCCTCCTATCCGCTCAATTCCACTTTCCTCCAAAAAAATTTTCCCCTTCTTCTTGTTTATTAAACATAGGCCGCAATAACACCCATATAATAACTTTTTTTTCTGTTCATGCACCGAAAAAGCCCATATTTTTGGAGTGCGTGCGTCTAATATATTTTTTCTGTCCTTTTTATTAGTGTAAAAAAAATTTCTGTCCTCAAAGCTGATTAGGAGCATTTTTCGCTCATTTTCTTAGATAGCCTTTTTACTACTTTCACAGTGGAATAAATAAATGAGTTTTGCGTGCGGACTGCCATACACCAAAAAAAAATAATTTTTCTGGACATTTTCATATTTAAGTTTGTTTAGGATTACGTAGTTAGTTTGTGGCGCTGCTGGGTGCACTCCTGTACAGTAGTTTGCACTTCACTCGAAAAAATAAATAAAATAGTGAATAGTGATGCATCCCAGTCTGAGAGCTTTGCGGGAGTAAATGAACTTTTCAAATTTATTTCATATTATTATGGGAAAATGAGGGAAAACTCTCGAGCTCAACTTGGTATTCATTACAGCTCGAGCTCAAGTATCGAAAATTTCTGAGAAAATACACTTTATTGTGGCTGTGGGTTCCTTTCTCCATTACATGAAAATTATTGCACAATTTTTGCAACAGAAATGTAACTGAGTGTGCACACAGGGCAGCAATCAGGGAAAAACTTGGAGAGCCCGTACCTCTGGAAAAACTCGTGCAATATTTACAGGTGGAAGTACCAGTATAGCGAGTGAGTGAGGAAAAGCTCATTTTCTCCCATGAATTCCTAAATGAAGCTGGGTGATTATGTCGCATATGCATGAAGCTGATCTATAATAATCCACTTAATGTGGGCATACCTATAACAAGGTTTCTGCCTTTCACGGCTGACATGCAACACGAGCACCACCACCACCATAGTCCATAAGCTCAAAAAGTTGAGTGATGGTGTCTACCGAGCTGAGTATGAGTTGTTGGTCGCTCAATCGATATTAAGTAAATACATCGTTGCCATTAGCTCGAACGAGTAATTTTCGTTCGAGTAAAAAAAACTCCAAAAAAATCATCTCCAACTCCATAACTCCAACTCCTCCAACCCACGCGGAGACCGTTTTAATTGAAGTAGATACATAATGTAAAAGCTCTCGTATGAAATGGAGAGCCATCCTTCTTCCTTCCTTTGATCTTCCCACTAGCAACTAGCAACGACCAACTTTACCTGGGCGCACTAAACCTGGTAATTTCCATTCTCCTTTTCCATTCACAGACACACAGCACTTGTTCCGATTCCGGACAACTTTTGATCTGTACTTAGCATTAACCTACATTTCCCAATAATCAAATTGGACATGTTTCCGCTTAGAACTAGACAGCGTCATAGAATTCAGGATTCCGGATTGTTAAAATCTCTCAAAAAAATTATTATTTTTGATATAGCCACACTCATCGTCAGACATCCCAACTACCATAAAGTAGATCAAGTTAAGTAGATCACATCCCAGTCAAGAGGATCATTATCCCTTCTTCCTTCCAAAAAGGACACTTTATATCTGCCTCGTCCTACCTCTAATTTTTTGTAGGCTCTGTAGAGATATCACATACGAAAAAAGGAAATCTAGACAAAATTGCTACCTTGTTACCGTCCTGGAACTAAAAAAAGATTTTTTTACAAAAGACTGTCTCCCACGAAATATTGTAACAATGAGTACAATGGACACACTAGCAAAAAAAAAATTCGCTAACATTTTCTAAATAAATATTCAGCTAATGCATTACTGTCCGAATGTGGAAAGTAGAGCACTATTTTTTCCCTCTGCTGTTGCTGCTGGAGAACACAAAAGGTTATCTCATTCCAGGAGTATAAAGCTCTATAAAAAATTATATAATATTTTTTTGATCTTATTCCCACACTGAAAATTCAATAATAAAACCATACAAAAAAACCACTAAAACGGTGAAAGCACGATCACGATCACAATCACCACAAAAAATGTAGAAGTAATAATAAGTGGTGCGGTGTAATAAGGGAGAGAAAGGACAGACTGCGCGAGACTACTTTTTTTATTTAGAAAATCCGCTGGACCGTGAAAAGTTTACGGAGCCACATTCACTGAATATAAAAGACTTTTCGTGTTCTTTTCTTCTCCAGTTATGATATAGGAAGAGGACTCAAAAAACGAGTCCGATCTATTACCGGATTTTATTTTAACATTTAACTATAAAAATGAAAACGGGTTAGTGGAAAAAAAAAGAAAAGTTGGGTTTTTTTAAGAAAAGAAAAAATTGTTTTTTTAAAAAAACTTTGTTTGAAAAAGAAAATGATAATGCTGCGGTGCGGTAGCTTTATAAAACCTTTCTTAATATAAAAAAGTGAAAGGAAGAGAATAAGCACCTTTTTCTTTAAGTTCTCACAATAAATAGTTTCCATTCATAGCTTTTCTCTCCTAAACTGAGCGCTTTTTATATGCACTTCGCCGGTTGAGGTTGACCATGTGCGCTCTAAAATCTATTACAAAAAAATATTTTTTTTGGTAATAAGCTGATTGTTGCACTAAAAATCTATTACCTTCCCAAAACTATCAGAGTAATATAGTTTAAGTGCAGTTTTAAAAAAAGAGAAATATATAGCTTGGTTTGAAGAATGGCTTTTCTTCGTACAATATTTGCCACAATTTTTTTAGGACCGGCATGGAAATGACATGGCATTCGCATGTCCGCTCATTCTAAAAATTTCTTTTTCTTTGAAGAAATTGCCATTTTTACCTATGTACATGCTTTTTTTCTTCTCTTGAATGAAAAAACCACAAAAAAGGAAAGTTTTGAGTGTGGGCCTGTGTACATAGCCTATCCTGATGTGATATATTTTGTCCCATACAAAAAATAAATATTATCCTGACTGAGGAAAGCGCCACTATAAAGTAGCGTGTATATCTCCACTATATCATCATCTACCCCATTTTCTAATAAGTTTTTTAAGTTTAGGATATGTCCTTCATCCTTTTTTATGTTTAAGGGAAAAACTTTAGTATTTCCTTTTTCCTCCTTGTGTCCGCCACAGAAGAAGGAAAAATATATATCTCAAGAAGAAAAAAAATGCAGCTTGCAAGATCTGTACTTTCCCCTACAAAATATATATTCCGTTTTGCTTACAGAGCTCTCCACCGTGTTATCATAGGTATCCAGGGACAAAAGGTGGAAAAAAAGGTACAGAGAGGACTGAGGGGAGGAGAGAGGATCATGAATGTCACTCCTTTGTAAAAACTAGTCAACAACTATTCGAAGAATAGGGGAAAATGCACTATAAGAAAAGTAAAATGGACCATGCGGAAGAATAAAAACGGCACGTAAATTGACGATGTAAAGTAATATAACTTATTTAGGATAAGAAGAAGAAAAAAAAGTGCAGTGGGTGGGGGATAGCTAGAGAAGAAAAAATACAATTTTTTTGCCTTTTCTATTTTTTTCTCCCACTTTTTTTACTCACGTGCAATTTCCCGGTAGCTTTTTTCCTTATATAAAATATTTTTTTTGGAGTTTTTGGTTTGCTCTTGCTCCAGTTGAAATATTATGAACGTTCATGGGGTAAAGCACAGCAAAAAATATATATTGTGGCGATGGTGAGGTATTTTCTTTCCAAGGAGGGAAAAGGTTTTACGAAATAGTTTATGGAATATTCATCCCTTTTGGCTCACTGTAAAGTTTACGACTTGCCATAAAAATTTTTTGGAGTTGGAGTTGGAGGAAGAAAAAGGTACGGGCAGTGAGAAAAGGAGAGAGAGAGGCAGGAAAATTATGTTGTATTTATTATTGTGAAAGTATATGAGGGAAAATTATAGCGCAATAATAATGGCTCTGTTGTCAACCTCAAAAAGCTAGATTCTCATCGGCTACTACTATAAAACCATTGTGGGAATGAGAAAAAAAGGAAAAAAAAGAATTTTTCGGTGGCTTGTGAGGAAGCTCGCCGTAAGCTTTCATTCTTCTTATCATGGCTTTTCTTTGTTGACAGTTTTGTGCCCAGGTTTTTTAGGCATTGTCGAGTGTTTTCCTTTTTGGAGCGATATACATAGCTCTACTTTTTTTGATGGATTAAAAAAAGGGAAGAAAAACTCTAGAAAACAGTCTGCATTTATTACTCGCCGAAAAAGGGCTTTTCATAGAGGTGCCTACGCATAGCATTGTTGCCGATGTAATATGTCAAAAGGAATGTCACGTGGAACAATTTCAGATTCAATTATAATGTTATAATGTTACAGTACAAACAAGCGGGATTGTTAGAATTTATGAATTGTGCGGAGAATACAGAAAAGGAGGAGGAAAATGCAGTTTTGTTCTCGGGTGCGGAGCTCCCTTTTTGTGTGTGCACGTGGCGGAACATTGTTTGTAAAAAGGAAATTGCAAGAGTTGTTAAAATTGCACTTACGCTTGAGCTATATGGCCCTTTCGCAAAATACTTTTCTGAAGAGGGGAATTGCCAAAGTTCAAATTTTAATTCGGTGCACAACAGGACAATAGCTAATAATATGTTTTTTTATTTGAGTAGTTATGCAAGCTATACAAATTACACCGAAAAGGGGGTCGCCCAAAAAAATAGTGCTTGTTTCGAGGAGCGAACATGTTTGTTTTCTCAAGGAGGACATGAGCACATGCTCACCCTCATAATAAATGTGAACATGCTCTTGTGCTTTTTTATTACTATTTTTTTGGCTTCAGAAAAATCTGCGTTTTTATTTTATTGTGGTAGTGGTAGTACTCACCTGCCCCGGTCTGGTCCAACATTCTTGACATAGTAGGAGCTCGCTGACAATGCCGAGTCTGGAATTTCCCGGCTCTCCATGCCCAACGGAGTGGAGCAGAGATCTGGAAAAAAAGAGGACGAAAAATATAATATAAAGAAATGACAAGAGATTAGTCCAGAAATTGTGTACACAAGCATACTTCATCACAGCTACTTTTCTACACTTGTAAACTAATACGATTTGATGTATTTCTCAAGCAACAAAGGCAAACTGCAAACAAGGAAGTAATCCGTGAAGTAATAGGAGGCAAAGGCAAAAAGGAGGTAATATTTTTGCTATATGGAATGGATAATATGGAAAATGGCGGCGCACATATAAGCTATACCTTTTATACCTTCTCTGAGTTATTATTCCAACATATGGCACTGAGACCTTTATTAATGACAGACATTAACAATGTTGACGATGGTGTGTCACCCCATTATAAATGCATGCATAAGTTTACAACCCTGAACGAACGGAAAACGAGGTTCCACAACGGGCTTTTCTACCTTAACTCCTTATTTCTCCCGGTACGGTGACTATAGCCATATAGCTCTCCCAGAATGTGGGACAACGTGAAGCTCACATCTCATATCCAGCCCCTAGTCAGAAAAACTAATGGCGCAGTGCACACAGGAAAAAGGAGCACAATAATAATAATGCCAACATGGCAAAAAAAGTGGAAAGCTTATGTTCCCTCGCTACATTACACTGACGGAGAGTGACTTAAAGTGTTGTAAAGGCGCTGTGATGGCGATGACGATAACTCAGCGTGAATAAAAGAGTTATGAGGCGGGTGTATCATTAATGATATTTCCACTTTCACGGAAGCCCTCAGTCCTCAACCCTCCTCAACCGAAAAAAAATATGCGAGGTGTGCAGTGCATCAGCTCACGGCGTAATATAAAAAAAAGTTGGATCTTTAGCTCACTCCAGCTCCACATTTTCCAGTTTACTCTCTCAGATAATAACATTACTTAACATTATTACTATACACATCTGTCTTTGAATAATAATAGCGGGAGCAGCAGTTGGCATTGTTGGGCGAGAATCCTCCACCACACCACACCATATTATATAATTTTTTTTCTCAATGAAGTTCACAGGCGGAAGTTACACATAAAAAGCGGGAATGTGGAAGAGGACGTGAACGTGAGCGGAGAAAGATGGCTACACCTTATTTTCCCTCCCGTCTAAATAAAAAATGTGAGTGAGGCAATGTCAAACCTCATTTGAGTCATCTTCCTCTCTTCTCCTACTCCAAAGGAAAACCGCTGGTGAACTAAACTCCAACTCCAGCTCAATTTTTTTAGGGAAATGGTGAAAGGTATTAGGTAGTATAATGGGCTCCGGTTTCGCTTTATACTGCCGCGTTGTGCTTTGCTGGAAAAAAAAGGTTGACAACGTTCCCTTTACTGTCATTATATGAATGCGTGATTACCATATTCCCCACTTTCTGTCAACTATTTTTGCTCCATCTATATTTCCAGTTACTCCAGAGCTGATGATGATGACTGTAATAATAATAATATTTTCCCTGGAGTCTATCCTTCATTTCCACTATAAATTTTAGGAGGGTTCGAGAGCTCAGCAGTAGTGCTCAGCTTGTTGTGGGACCAGGATGAAGGTATATCATCATTGCCATAAAGAGAAAAAAAAATCTTCTCTCGATATGAGATGAGATGAGTAGCACTCATTCTCTTCCTCTTCCTCCGCCAATATTACTAACTCAAATTTTGAGGCTGCACCTCAGCTCGTTATAAATGCTTCACCTTACGTCACTTAGCTATTACATGAGGATGAGGTGCACACACACTCACGAGCATGCACGCACACAAATCAACTTCGTCAGCCGAAAATTTATTATGATGAGAGCAAAAGCGAGAGAGAGATAGGCTAAAATGGGTACATTCATAGAGAGATAAGGCAATCTCCCTCATCATCTTTTTTTTGAACGATCATGAAACGCCAAGAGAGTAATGTCAGCTTTCCTCTGCCTCTGAATAGCCCGCCTAATTCAGCATGCAAGTCGCGCTCCCTTCATTTGGGGAGAGGGAAAGTGCCAAAAAAAGGTGTGATGTGAAGCACATCTCGGAGAATTAGAAAGTCATCATGTTACAGTACAAAGAGTGAAAGGCAGATTGTCAGTCGCATCAAAATCAGAAAATCCTTCAGTCTTGAAAAGAAAAGCGGGAAAGTTTACATGGAACATTTTACCTTTTCCATTTTCTCCTCTCCACAAAAGCAAAGCAAAATCTCGGCAAAAGTAGATAGTAAAATTGTGTAGTGCCGAACAAAATTTCGCGTAATGTGAAGAACCGATTCGCATCATCATCTTCTTGTTGCAAAAAAGGTCTCATTCCACTTCCACTTTAAGAAGATTTGTGGTTAGCGTATGATTCATTACTGTCTCGGAAAACGCAAGCCTAAACCGCTAAAGAGCCGGTTGTCTATACGACTCCTTTCCCTTCTCCACCGTATCTATTTTTTCATGAGCAGTTAGCGTATGATTCATTACTGTCTCGGAAAACGCAAGCCTAAACCGCTAAAGAGCCGGTTGTCTATACGACTCCTTTCCCTTCTCCACCGTATCTATTTTTTCACGAGCTTTTTCATATTAGCTCTGCAAATATTCTAATCTTATACTATAAATCCACTTCTTCTCCCTACCCCTCCAAAAAGAAAAGCCACAAGAGGTAGTATAAAATCTTAAACTCGCAACAGCATGCATGCCCTTCCCAAAAATATAAGATTATTACACCCGCCCCATACATCTATCGCAGCTTGTATGCACAAAGCACACAGCTTGCACTGGCACTGACTCATTCTTCAGGGATTTCTTCACCAAGTTTTTCTCCTCGGCCTCTCCTTCTTCCTTCCTCTCCTCTCCTCTCCCCTGAACTGAATATGTAATAAGAATGGGCCAATTATTTGATGATGTAGCTTCCCTGATGAATTGCAACTTTACAACCCTCAAAAAATTGGAATGATTAGGCTGAGTACATAATAAAAAATGACTTTCCGTAAAAACACCACACCACACTACACCAGATATATGGATTAGTATTGAAATTGACTGTGTACATTAGGGCAATGGCACCGATGATGATAAAGTGTGCCATCACCAAGCGAGTCATCCCGTTTTTCCAGTTGCTTGTATTACCACTACCCTCATTTACAACAAATTCCATTTTGGATTCTCAGTCAAGTCACCATCACCATCACTCCATTTTTCCTCCATCAGCACGTCACACACTTGTTCTCCCATTTCCCAGGGAATACAAGATAAATGACAAAGTGTGGCTTGTACTTACAGCCCATAATAGGAAATAAAATAGCAATAACTTCTACTCGATACATTTGATCAGGTAGAGCGATTCTCTCGAATGATGATACGGAGGAACATGTCATGTATTTTCAATCCTCTGCAAAAAAACATTTTTTTCTCATTAATATCCGTAGCCCTCCTCTCCCCTTGTACTTTTTCAGCTGGGATATGGTCTTAATGGACTTCCACACATAAAATGAGAAAGGAGCCATTTCATTTTCAATTTCTTCCCGTACCAGCACTCCCGCATCCCGCCAGACCTTATCCAGTATTAATTTCTTAGCTTGTCTTTTCCATCCGGGAAGGACAAATAAATGCGTTTGTTTTCCCTGAAAAAGGGACAAGGAACAAGGAACAAGCAGAAGCACAATAATCGTAATAATCATAATAGTTATAATAATAATATGCGCATGTTTCCAATAAATAATACTCTTGTAACTTTTTTCCCCTTCTTCTCTTCATTTTTTGAAAGATTTATGAGCCCTTCCACTTTCACTTCCAAACATAACACAACAACAACCGAAGAAAGACAGGGGAAAAGGAAAGAAAAAAAACACTGTGCAGTAGCACACTCGGCCATGAATGTCTGTTCCCGATGCACTTTTATATTTTTACCTCTTCCTCATTCCCTTCACGACTGTTATAATGCCACGTTTTTACTGTTATCTTCGAACATTACAGTATAAAGATGGAAGAATAAAAAGGGAAAAAAGTTGTGTTCCTTCTTCTTCCTCCACACTTCTCCCATTCTATTTTTTGGGGAAAGGGAGAGGAAGTGGTGGAGGAAAAGTGAAACAAATGTGCGTAGATCGAGAACACAAGCTAATAGATAGAAAACGGGACATAAACCCCAATATAATCTCCATTTGTAGAGTTATTATGCGAGAATGGAAATAAAAGAGGATGTGCACGGGAAGGATAGTCCCGAGCTATAAGTACATTTTTTGTGGCCTAACATAAATATGAAAATAAATGTTGAAGAGAGAGACGGAGGGGAAAGTCACCGTCATGCTACCAGTCCATTATAAATGCAAAGAAGTGGAAAAAAATACAAAAAAAACTGTTCAAAGTTCACTACACTCCCTGTGTAGGATGGAAAATCGCAAGGCTTGCCATGAGATACTTCCTCTTCAAAAAAAGTTTTGTTATGAATCATGACGGGAAAAGAAAAAAAAAATATTTAAGAAAAATCTATTATTTTTTTCACTCTCTCAGGTGAAAGTATGAGGAAAGTGGAAGGAGGAAATGCGAATTGAAAAGAAGGAGAAAGCAAACTTTCAATCTCTTTCCATCTACACATAAGCCTGATAGGATAAGCAAAGGTTCATCGAGTGAATGAGTGTTGTGTAGGGACGAGCATTGTGATTTTTGAGGAAGCGAGGATGAGTACCTTGTTTATAGACAAGATAAGAAGTTTTTCTCTGCTCCTTTTCTCCAGTATAATAGCTTTTAGCGAACAAAAAAAATGTTGACTAGTGTTTAAGTGGCAAGGAGGAATTTCTTTTCAAAATGAATAGAAATGCTTCTTGACTGCTACTTGGGAAGGAGTATCCTTCCTTATAGAAAAAGGGAATTGAGCGCGTTTATGTATTTTTTTCATCGATGAGCGGCCATCTTATTAGTGCATTGTTTACTCTGATGTTGCAAAGTTCCACTCTCCCTTTGAAAAAAAAATTCCCTTTCATTAAAGATTTCCATTTTGGAGTAGTTCCCCATTTAAAAAGGGGAAATGGAGGAGAACTGAGGAGAATATATTTTTGATTTTTTCGGATGATTATGCGCCCACCCACACATAATAACTTCAATTTGAGAAAAGGAAAGATTTCTAAGTTTAAAATATATTTATATTTTTTGATATTGCAATGTAAAATCAGTGCAGGCTGACTTTCCCCATCGCCATTGATTTTGGGGGAGTAGTGCACCCTCCCATTTTATTTTAAGGGATTAAAGGAAAACAACTTCAGTCTTAAGTCAGTGTCGTTTAATTAGTGAGATATGTCCGTACCGTTCAAGCAAATTATTTTTCACTGAAGAAATCCCACTCGAGTCCAAGCTTTAAACGGAAGAAGATTAAGTCTTAAGTCAGTGTCGTTTAATTAGTGAGATATGTCCGTACCGTTCAAGCAAATTATTTTTCACTGAAGAAATCCCACTCGAGTCCGAGCTTTAAACGGAAGAAGATTGGAATTTATATTCTGAGCTTGGGCTTTATTCTTGTCCATTGTTTTATTTGAGGATGGCTCTATTGGTACTATAGCCATTAGCAGCTGTTCAGGTTTTTCGTACATAATAAGAAATTAAATTGTTCTCCGCTCGCACATGAATAACACAAGTAGTCATTAACATAAGCTGCAATATTTCATAAGGAAAATAGAACTCTTCTCTTAAAAGGGGAAATCTGATGAATCTTCGTTTTAGTTTTTTGCATTGTGTGCCGGGATGCGAGTTGGGCTCACTACAACTATTTTAAAGTTTTCTCTTTGCGAAGCAGTTCTCCCTTTCTACTGCATTATTGTTCCCGAGAAAAGATTAATGCGTAGGAAAATACAAGAAAATCTTTTCAGGGTGGAGGCAATGCTTTTCTCCTCTGCACTCGACTCAATGCATAGGACTATGCCATAAAAAATGAAAAGTTTTCGGGAAATGAAGATGATGACGATGATCACAGTGATGATGCACACCCATAGCACACTATTTAACGTATTATGAAAATCACCAATTTTACTTAATGCACATTACGACCGAAAACTTTGTCTTGGGCGTAAAAAAAAAGTTTTCTATTCCGGAATATTTCCACCCTCTTTCTCATTCCTGTTCCAGGAAGAAAATTGTAAAGGTGAATCTAAAAGAGAGAGAAGAAAAAAAATGAAATGCTGCTTCTTCTCGAAGGTAATATGGAAAGTTCATAGTATCATCGTCCACGTCCACCCTTTTTATTATTCAGCATTATGGCGTTATTAAAAAATTGTGCTGGAGTCTGCACGCACACATTTTATTTATCTCTGTTTAAGCTTTTTGTGCTTATTTCTGTTCCCTCTTGTATGCTTCCAGTAGTTCCAGTAGCAAAGTTGAGTAGCGTCGTCGTCACCAC